>VDFB02055725.1:0-30207 GCA_007258455.2 Sequoia sempervirens
CTTTTCTCCCTCTTGCACCAAATTTCCACAAAATTTTACCATTCAAAGCTCGGGTTGAGGATGAAAATGGAGGAGACTTCACAAACCCAACTGGATGATGGTAGTCAGTGGAACGAGCTATCCATTGAATGCATTTTTAATATGTTTTGGTTTTATTATGTATCTTATTTTTTAGTTTGATAAAACATAGGTTTTTCACCGAAAAACAAGCTCTCTATTTTGCACATGTGGAAAAATAGCAGATTATCATTTTATTTTTTTGAAAAATATCAGTGCACTAGATATTGATGTCTTTGATCCAACAAAAAAAAAATTGAATTTCGATACATATAATTTTTTTTTATGCTTTAGCCAATGAATCATGTCTAAACTTTATTAAGAAAAAAATATTCAATTGACGAAATTCCATGAAACCAATTCCATGCACTAGATATCGTAGTTACGAATCTAAATTCAAAAAAAATAGAATTTTATCCTTCATAGAAAAAAGGTTATGTGTTAGCTAGTGACGTCACTCTTTAAAAATGGTGTTTATTGTTAAAAACTAGTTTTTGAAGGAGATGAAAAAAAAAGTGCAATCTAATTCAATGTTTTTTGAAGAAAATATATTTAGAATCTACAAACAAAATTTCACAAATCATTAGTTTGCATCATCTTCAAATTCCTCACAGTTTAGCCGCTATAGGTGCTTGAAAGTGAAGATTTAGTTAAGAAAAATCAATTCAATGTCCAGTTTGGCCAAAAATTGTAAACAGGTATTGTGGGATCACCCTCCTGCATGTTGAAAGTTAAAGGGTGGAGAGCATGAGGAGTTGCAAATAGGGGATACATAAAAATAACAAATTTGAGGTGAGGGGTGACTAACTGATTGGGTTGTTATGTGTAAAGGGTTTTACAACAATATGTGGGTTGCAGGTTTTATAACACCCAGTGTTTTCTAACATCCAATTTTACATAGATAGTATGGCAAGTAATGAAAACCTTTTCTTATTTAGACATTATGAATGCAATGAAAGGTTCCTTAAAAATTCATAACAAGTTTTAGATAGACTAAAAATTGTGTTTGAATTTCCTCATATGATGGTAAAATAAATGCACTGAATAATTCCAGGTTGGAAAACACAATGTGGGTTGTTAGTTATTTCATTCTTCATGTTCAAAGTTAAAGGGTGGAGAGTAGGGGGAGGAGTTCTAGGTGGGGAATACATAAAAATAACCAAATTTAGTCAAGGGGTGATCAAATGATTAGGTTGTTACATGTAGATGTTTTTACAACAGTATGTGAGTTGTAGGTTTTATAACACCCAATGTTTCCTAACTTCCAATTATACATAGATAGTATGGTTGTAATGAAAACCTTTTCTTATTTACATAGCAAGAATGTAATGAAAGACACCTTAAAAGTGTATCACAATTATTAGGGAGAATAAATATGACATTTCAATTTCTTCATACGATGGTAAAATAAATGCACTAAATAATTGTCAGCTGAAAAACAAAATGTGGGTTGTTAGTTATTTGATTCTTCATGTTCAAAGTTAAAGGGTGGAGAGCACAGGGAGGAGTTCCAGGTGGGAGATACATAAAATTAACCAAATTGAGGTGATGAGTGACTAGCCTATTGGATTGTTATGTGTAGAGGGTTTTACAACAGTATGTGGGTTGTAGATTTTATAACACCCAATGTTTTCCAACCTCCAATTATACATAGATAGTATGGTTGTAATGAAATTTTTTTCTTGTTTACAAAACAAGAATGTAATGAAATGCACCTTCAAAGTGTATCACAAATCTTAGTTAGAGTTAATATGGTATTTCAATTTCCTCATACGATGGTAAAATAAATGCACTAAATAATTGTTAGTTGGAAAGCACAATGTTGGTTCTCAATAGATGATTTTACAAAACCTAGATAGATTCTAAACATTGCCTCATTTATTCAATAAAATGGGGGTGAACCCACAAAAGTGGTTTGCAAATGGAGTGAGGAAGGAAAAGTTGAAAAAAATGACCCCATGGAAAAAAAAAAATTGGGGTTTGAACGAACTAATAGGTTCAAATGAACCAAAAGAGGGTTCGCTAGAACTAAGGTTTGAAGGAACCCATTCAATGAACTTCCCACCATTCCCGCCAAGAAACACAAAGGAAAACCATTTTTGAAAGGGGGTTCAAATGAACCAGGGTTTGAATGAACCTGGTTCAAGCAAACCTTCGGGGGTTCGAATGAACCCCCCTTTTCCCACCTTTCCACTCTCTAGCACACAAAAACATCAAAAATTTTCCTTTCAAAGCTTGGGTTGAGGATGAAAATGGAGGAGACTTCACAGACCCAACTAGATGATGGCAGTCCTTGGAATGAGCTATCCAACAAATACAATTTTAATATGTTTTGGTTTTATTATGTATTTGTTTTTTTAGTTTTATTAAACAAAGGTTTTTCACCGAAAATCAAGCTCTTTGTTTTGCACATGTTGAAAATAGCAGGTTATAAAAAAAAATGAAAAATATGAGTGCACCAGATATTGAAGTTCTTGATCCAACAAAAAAGATTGAATTTTGATGCATACAAAAAAAGTTGTGTTATATGGTTTTCCTATGTCTAAATTGTAATTGGTTTGACTTCGAAACTTAAGAAAAAAATATTCAATAAAACACTATCTAACCATTTGAAAGCACTAAATATTGGAGTTAAAAATATAAATTCAAAAGAATTAGAATTTTATCCTTAATGGAAAAAATGTTATGCGTTATACAATGAGTGTCACTCCTTAAAAATGTTGTTTACTGAAAAAAAAGTTTTCAAAGGAGATGGAACAAGAAGTGCAATCTAATTCCAAAAAAATTGAAAAAAAATATTTAGAATCTATAGACAAAATTTCACAAATCACTAGTTTTCATCATCTTCAAATTCCTTATGGTTTAGCCACTATAGGTGCCTGAAAGTGAAGATTTAGTTAGAAAAAATTATTTTAGTGTCGATTTTGGCCAAAAATTGTAAACTAGTATCGTGGGATCACCGATGGAAGTTGGAAGACTTCTCCCTTCTCTCTATACAAAGGCCATGCTTGAAAATCCTAACTACTACTATCTTGTCCTAAAACTGAATATTCCCTTCTCTTCATAGAGACTCCTTATTCTGAAAGAATAACTGATTTTTGAAAATCAGTTACTAAAGAAACCTCCAATTCTACATAGAATATTAAGAGTTTTACCTTTCATATTATAATTTTAACATTTTGTAAATATTAATATTTAAAATGGAATTATAATCTTCCATTTCCTTTTGAAGGGCAACAACTTGAGAAACACAAGTCCTATGAAGTTCATCTTTTGTTAACACTTCTATCTTGGAAATTTCTAGCTTCTTTTCCATTCTAGCAACTAATTCAATCAATGTATGGTGATCTTTTTTTTTATGAGCTCTATTTTGAAAAAGAGGAAGATCTTAGGACTTCAACTCTAGCTAAGATTTCAAATGTAAAACATCTTTTTCAATGGCAATAATGTTGCAATTTCTACAGTAATTCTTGTTAGCTTGTTTTGATGATTAACAAGTTGAGACTCTACCTCAAACAATGCATTAAGACACCTTAACAAGTCACCTCCTCACTTGTGACTTCCACTAGTAAGAAGAGGTCACTTGGCTGAAAATGTCCCCTTCAAGAGTTACAATCAAAGATCGTATATATATATGAAAAGAAATCTCATTTGTAGCATTTGAATGGCTGCAAAGAAATGTACTATGAAATACAAATGTCATATTTGCTTCAATTTCATCTTCATATGCAACGAGAGATAGTGTTAGCCTTGCATTTCCATTGCCCACCAATTTGGTTGATAATTGTTGAGTTGTTGACGAAATGATATGCAATTGAATTTTGTTTAAATAGATAATCATTACTCTTCTTCATAGATGTCCTATTTCAAGTAGTTGTTTTCCTATTTGTTTGGTATCCACTACCACATTAGACAACTTCCCTCTTGCAACAACCTCTAATGTAGTTATTATCGAGGCATCTTTAACTTTAATAAGTTGTGCAACAACACCTTTGACTTTTGATCCATCAAAATGCTTTACATGATCATTATAGGTAAATTGAACATTTCCTAATTGAGCCTTGAGGAGCCTAATATCAACCTTCAACTTATGAACTGTGTTAGATTCTTGGAAACACTCATTAGAAAATGTCTCAATGCACCCTTGTTCATAAGCAACACCTTTCATTACTATCTTTTTTTTCTCAACTTCTTGTCTTTTAGAAACTCCCTATGAACATCATTAAGCTCATTTAAATATTTTGATGATGAAAACTTCTTCTTATCTTTTAATTCATTTTCTAATTGGTTAATTTTAGTCTTTAGTTGTTTTGTTTCACTTTTTAGCACTTCCAACTATTGATTTTGCATCTACAAATTGATCATCGAGATGTTTTTCCTCATCCCCACTGCTCTTACCTATTAATACCCCCTACTATTTCTTTTCATGATCTTCTAACCTCTTTTTTGAATATATTTTACTTTAAGCTTTAGATCAATTGTTCCCTCATCAACCCTCAAGACACAACCATCCCTTTCTTGGATAGAGTCAATATCTTGAATACTTTTATGTAACTATGCAATCACCTTTTGCTCAGATTTTAGAGTTTCTTTTTTATTATACAATGCATTTATGTTTCTTTCAACAAGTTTGTTACAAAACTTGTTTTCCTTTTTATATAAGATTGTCATGTCTCCACCCAACTAATTATCTTTTTTCTACACTTAGATCTAATTTTTCCTTTTCCTTATCATCCATTTCCAATTGTATTTGTTTTGTAGAATCCTTAAGGTCAAGAATATTTGACTTCATTTGTTCAACTTCACTTATACCATCATCTCACTTTCTTTTCCTACATGAATTCTTGTGCAATACAAAACATCTCGAGTTTATCCACATCTATGTTGCCATTTTCCCATTGCACATACTGCACAACTCCTCCCTCAACTTCCTAAGAGTAGGAAGAATCTCCTTAGTCAAAATGCTATCTATCTCATTCACTTTGAATGCAATTGTGCGTGTATTATGCAATGACCATGATACATCTACCCTGGCCATGTTCCTGCCTTTGACAAGTACCTACACTTCGTCACACTTAGATACATCATTAGTAGGTTATTCCTTACAAACCATAGCTGAAACACATAAAAATAATTAAACTCATAATTGTAAATATGATAATCATTTCAATTTTTCATTTCCATGCATCAAGATTAACCATCAAATTTTACCAATCATGCACATGTAAATACTAGATAATCAAAAATTCATAAGTGATGTCCAATAGTCTCATCAATATACTAGATAATAAATGTATGATAGGATTAGATGGGGCATAGTTAAAGTTGTTGCCAATATATTTGTAAGATTAGACCCCATTAAAGGTATTTTTATGCATAATTGAAGGTTAATATGTTTGTTTTAGATATTACTACCTTGGTTTTATCAATGTTAATGGTGTTTATAATTTTACAAAAAAATGTTTGAGAATTTTGAGCTCTTCTTTTGGAGATCTTCACAAGTTTTTACAAGAAGGGAAATGTTAGTGTCTAGTAGTAGGTTGAAAAAGAGCCCAATTGTATTAATGCTACTACACCCACCTCCTCTTAATATTCTTGAATTTTGTTGATATAGATGCCAAAAAGGGTTAGGGAGAGGAGGAACCCTTACTTCACCTTGATTGTTGTAATTTATGTCCCTTGAATATTTTACCATTGCAATAATTTTTTTCATTAAGTTTAATTACAACATGCTCTAAAGATCAAGAAGGCTTCAATTTTTCTAACCTTTTCCATAGATTGGTTCTCAGAGTAGTGTTAAATATTTCTTAAGGAACTATTATGATACTTTATTATATTGAATAAAAACTATCTATTTACTAGTTAGTAGGGTAGGAATCATCATTAAGATGGTTACATTTCCCCCATTCAAAGATTAATAGGAAATACATTAAAAAAAGAATTGATAACATGTAGAATCCTCTTCATGTCATTTTTTAAAATTGAATATTGATTATACAACTAAAAATAATCTAACTTGGTTAGAGCTCATATAGTTCCATAGTCATATAATGGTGCCTTTGTAATAGGAGCTTATTTTTTTGTAGAACTAAGTTAACAATGAAGATGAAGCATTAGAAATTCTTGAAGGTATTAAGATGGCTAAATCCCTTGATTACAAAATATTATGGTTGACGGTAATTGTCAAGTGGTTAGTACTAGATCTCAAAGGTAGAGCATGATCGACTAGAGATTGCATAATATTATAAAAGAATTGATTACTATTGATAGAAGTTTTGAAACTTTGGATTTTATTTATTTCTTTTGAGAAAGCATTAGAATTGAATATCATCTATTAAATGAAGGAGTATCACAAATTCCTTTCCTTGCTAGGGTTATGCAACACCCAAGTGAATGTGACATATTAAGCATTACATGAGTAAAGAAAACCATTGAGACATATTAAGCATTACATGGATAAAGAAAATTATTCTTTTTGTTAATCCTCTCTCAACTTTCATTCCATAACATAATAAATTTTCATCATTATCAATCTAACAAGTATCTTTATTTGGTCATATCTTTATACCAACAATAGATTTCTCATCCCAAGCAAGAATTTTTGTTTCTCTCATGCGAACCTTTTATTAAGGATTCTGGTTATTATTTATTACAAAGCTTAGTTTAGAAGTTGCCTCAAATAGCGAGTTATGGTTTTTGAATGGTGTATCTTGTGTTAATTGGCAATAGATGAAGGGTGAAATGGTGAGTTGTGATCCACCATATAGTGGAGGAAATTTCAAATTTATGGTTGAGGATATTTTAGATTAATGGATATGATGCATTTTATTTCATTTAAGAATAATCTTCGTATTGATTGGTTGGAGAATATAAGTGCGAATAGAACCATGACTTAGATAGAAATGGATTAGGTGTCTTATATTTGAAGGTAATGTAGATTATTAGATTTTTTACCCCTAATGTTATTCGTGTATGAGATAGTTTTGAGGAGGATATGCTTTGAGAGGCTAGAAAATGTAGTGACGTGTTGGTTCCTTTTCCAAGCTTATCCAATTGATAGAAGACTATGCTTTCTAAAATATTCTAGGACCTTTCTCAAATTAGTCTTGATACAATGGTGTACATTAACAACCTGTAATAAGGGATATGAATTTTTAAATATCCAACTCTCTTAATTTTCTTTATTGTTTGAATGTGGCATCATTTGGGTAGCCAAAAAAGATTTTGCTAAACATGTTGCAATGATTGTGGAGAAATCTAGTGGAGTTGTCAATCTTATTTCTTTTTTATAGGTTGATGATGTTTCCCTATTATATTTGGTTATATGTTATTTTCAAGAATGATATAGTATTTTGGCTCATTAAACAGTTATTAAGTTATATTTTATTTTAAATTTTAAGTTAGGATTTATGTCTATATGTGCATGTCTTTTTTAATTAGGGAATGGACCCCATAAAACCTACATATTACTTATAAAAATAATTAATGTTTTAATTCTATTTATGGTATCAACAATAAATCCATTTATGTATGATCATGACGTGATTTTAACAAAATAGAACCTCTAATTATTACTCACTTCAACACATGTCATATAAGTCTACCAATGCATTAAGTAATTCTCCCTATAGCACTCACATGCTTACATATTACACTAGTTAAAATAAAATACATTCATAATTAAAATTCTTGCAAACTAGATCACATTAATAAAATTTATGGTATTTATAAAATTTTTGGTGTTTCTACATTTGAAATAGTGGTTTCAAGTGCTAATGATGCACTATTAACAAAATGGGTGTAAAGCATGTTGCCCCTAAGTTTGTTGAAATGACCATGGAATTTTTGGCAATAGAAACAATAGGCCACATGGGTTTGTCATTGGAGGAGTGTGTTATTTCTTATTTGGTTGTAATCATAAGTATAACATGTAAAGCAACTATGAAGAAAGCACAAGGATTTGGAGTAGCTAGGTGAGAAGATAACATGCAAAAGGTAACAAGTTTAGGTCCTCTAGGTGAGAAGAAATAAAAAATATTTTTACTTAGAGACATTAGACAAGGGGGACTACACTTTTTAGTAAACCTAAGTTTATAGAATCATTTAACATATTTTTTATGATTGCCCTAGTCTACATTAAAATATTCTATCCACCTTTGCACTTATGGCTTCTTGCCTCATTAGAAAGCATGTGCAATGTTAGTACCCATCACAATTTTACATTTCATCCTTGTAGGTGTTTCCCTATGTCCTTGTTTTAGTCCACTATAGAATATCGATCCAATAATTCATAAATGGGTTAACTTGGTTAAGTCATGTTCAATTTTGTGATTTGTACCCATATGAATCTTTGTGTTGTTCTTGTATATTAAAAATTATACATTTGTGGGGGTTGTTCACTTTTATTGTTCTAGTATAACTTCAAAGTTTCCATGAAGAATTGACAAGTTATTTCTCAAGTTTTGGTTATTGTGTCCTTTGTTCCTTGTGAAATGTTAGGGTTTCCATGTAAGTTTACAACTCTTACAAATGGAATCCTAGGTTTCACTTTTTGGGTAGAATTTTCACCCCTTCCTACAAATTGTATTCTTTCTCCTCCAATCCATTACATTCACCCATAAATGTGCCCTTCAAAATTTTGGTTCATCCTTGCAAGCTAAAAATTTCTTCTCAAGTTTTGATCCTTATTATTTTTATATTGTAGACTTCATGGTTTCTCATCTACCCTTGCACATCCTAACAAGCCATTAATACCCTCAAATAAATTATGTGATATAGATTTACAAGCATCCAAATCAAGCACGTGTATTGCTAGATTACTCAAGGGAGTGGATTCATATAGAAGGCCATTTTTTTTGACAATATGGACATGGGTGACTTGGATGTGATCAATGAATGCCACACTTATATGCCTACAAATTGATACTTGATGACAGTGTGTTTATGATAAGAAATAAATAATGTATTGTTTTTATGATAAGAAATTAATAGCATGCTATGTTTATGATAACAAATAATTAATTGAAGGATTTGGGAACCTACAACTTGGAGAACCAACAAGCGTTCCTATAAATCCTACAAGATATGAGAATTCCAACTAACCAATATATAAATTAAGAGTCCTTCATTTAATCAATTACCAACAAGATTTATTATCACAAAAAATCATACAATAAGACACTAACAATATACTTAATCACTATAAGAAGGCTCAATAACTTTTGGATATGATTAAGAAGACCTAATTCAAAAATAAAGTACATGTAACAATACAAGTTTAAAGATGTTGCACCAAAATAACTATAAAGTGTTTTATAGTTTATACAAAATATTCAACACTTTATAAAGTTGATGAATGAGAATCATACAATGCAAGAGAAATATTGAATCAACCAAATACAATTTCTTTTAATGAGTAGGGATATCATAGGGTATCTTTCATAGTACACACTTCACATTGCACATGTTGCTTCATGTAAGAAATTGTTCAATATCAACAACCCAAACTTTCTCATTATGTAATGAAAAGGGAATCTGCTCTAAAAACGCTTGAAAATAAGTAGGAAAAAGTGGATAAGATAGATAATGTAAAACATATGAAAAATAAGTTACAAGATCTTGAAAAGGAATAACAGGGGGTGTTAACATGTAAGAGAAGTACCAGGGATGAGGAAAAATGTATCAATGACCAACTTGTAGATGAAAAAGAAATAGTTGGAAGAGCATAAACTGTAGCAAAACAACATAAGACTAAAAATAACCACCTAGAAAAGGAAGTAAAAGATAAGAAGAAGATTTTATCATCAAAAGAAAAGGAGCTTACAGCTAATATCAGACACCTTGAAGCTTAATTAGGAAATATTCAATTTACCTATAATGATCTTGTAAAACATTTTGATAGATAAAAATTTAAAGGTGTTGTTTCACAACTTATTAAATTTAATACTAAATTAATGGTACATTTTGAAGGTTCCTTTCATTACAGTTGTGTTGTGTAAATAACATGCTACACCCTTAATATTAGAGTACATCAGGTTATGAATAGTCGACTTCTGCCTATCTTAACTCCTAATTAAGTCATATTATCACTATTATATTGTTATTTAGTTTTTTAGGTCAGCCTTGGGCTTATATAGGGTTATCTAAGTTGGCCTGGATGATATCGTAGACATAAATAGGTATATAGGAGGTTGTGAGCATTGTTTCATCATCATATTGTGAATTGTGTTTTAATTGGAGATAATTGGAGGTTTTCCCCCTCGAAGTGGCTTGTTATTCTTAGTTATTATTTAGTATAAATGCATCATATTTACTATCAAATTCTTCTATTGTGCAAGTTATTTTATTACAAGTGGTATCAGAGCATGATCTTGGTACCATGACGACAAGGTATTTTCGTCAATTTTGGAGGTCATTTTGCAAGGCACAGATCTTTCATATTTTGATGAATATTTTTCTGATTTTTAAAGGGTTTTTCAAGACCATATTAAAGAAGCTACATTTTAAATTTTAGATGAATTGGAGTAAATTAAATGAATTATTGTATAATTAGGGTTTCTACATAATTTATTTGGAATCTACACATCTCTCACATCCTACCAAATTAGAGCTTGAGTTTTATTGGGTTTTTGAAGAAATAATAGAGGAGTCTACAATCCAAAATTTGGATAAGTTGAAGCATAAATAAGCGATTTATTGAAAAATTAAAGTTTCCAAGAAATTCACTCTCAAGGCTACAAATCTACTAATTTCTTGGATTTTTTTCTAGGTAAGTGGTATCTTGACCCTAGTAAATTATAGTAAAAATTTCAAAGAATTTAAGTTTTATTTGTTTGATTTACTGCAAAATTATTTTCTACCATCATGATGGAGCCTATAATAAGAGGCAAACATTGGTGGAATCTTTAAAAAATGAGAGAGTAGAAAATGAGAATTTTAGCCCTAAGGATGAAATAAACAAATTCAAGGGTGATATTTCATTATTAGAGAAGAAATTATGGAAGAAATGGGTGAATTGAAATTATTTATTCAAGGTATGTGGTGTAAGGATGAAGATTCACCTCATAAGGTGGGAGATAATGCTTTGGTTGGACATGAATTCCTTGGAGTTGACTTGGGTTTCAAGAAGGATACTTCCTTTTATAATCATATGCCAAGGCAATTCATACCTAAGTTGGATATGAGAAAGTTTGATGGCTAAGATCCAACCAATTGGCTATGCCAAATGGAGCAGTTCTTTGATATTCATCATGTTCCTACTCAACAAAAGGTGGATATGACAACATTATACCTAGAACCAGATCAATTTATTTGGTATCATTGGTTATGTGATGAGAAGAGAAAAAAGGGTTGTGTGGTCACATGGTCAATTTTTCAAGAGGAACTTGCTAATAATTATGGATAGCTACTTCTGGCAACTCAGCAAATTTTTCACACCCCAATTTGTTGTTACTAAGTTACTTTTACCTACACGGGTAAACAAGATGATACATGTAATCATGATTTTGATATGTTTGATAAAGGAATGAAATACTGAAATAGGTATTAAGTTATTATTGCTTTGAAAGAGTAATTAAGTTTGTATTGATGATGAACAATGAAATATTATGAATATTCTAATGTTTTATGATGAAATTGGATTTCATGTGAACGTCTAACTACCATTTCAAATGTGCCAAGTTGGATGTAGGTAAAAGTTCACAAGTCTTCGGAAGGGAGGGGAAACATCACTCAAGAGAAGTAATTGGTCGGGTAATCCCTAGTGAAACCTTACTGAGCTTATACACACTCATGACCTATACTTGGTTTAGAAGAGTCGAGTCATTTTGGATTCGGCAAGTGAACCCTTCATCTTAGTCTTGGCTTATTGGAATTGGGTGGTCATCCTTGATTACATTGATTGTTTCTTTGAATTGAATTGCACATGATTGAATCTTTGAGTATTGGGATTTGTGAATAGTAGTCTTTTCATCGATCCATGTACATTAGAAGTATACATGTAGATATGTATATATAGAATGAATCGTGCATGAGAACATAATAGTGTTTATGCATATCTATGAGTAGAAATACTTATGAGCATACTTGCGCAAGGAATCAATTATATATATGTGTATTTATATTCTTAATATATATGCATATCGACAAGGATATGAATATATGTGTTTCAATGAAAGGAAGCAAAGTAATGATATATATGTTTAAAATATATATATTAATATGTGTGTGTGAAGTACATAACAAAAACATACAATTGCACATATAAGTATATATATATATATATATATATATATATATATATATATATATATATATATATATATAAACATATACATTTTTATTGTCAAATTATTTGAAAATATATATATGTATATGTGTATGTATAGACACATGTGTATTGTTCATAGATAATGATAACGCGTACTTATTCATTCAAATATCGATTGAATTATTTATATGAACTTATTTGCCTAAGCATATATATATTATACTGCTTGATGTATTTATGCATTTAGAAAATACCCTTGGCCAATGCTATTATAGTACATGGAATAAATCAATACCCACACAACATACATACTAACAAACATAGTGGAATATATGGAGTGTGTGGATAAGATCATAAAGTATGGTTTCAATGCTTGTTTTGAAGCAAAATAATATATACTTTCGTTGATTCTTAGAATATATGCCATGGTCGATAATATGTGAATAAGCGCATGACTATAGAATAAAGCATAGTACAAAGGATGTGCACAAGTTTATAGCATGTTGTATATGTATTCAAAATATGAGTAACATATATCTTTTCCATCTCATAAGTTTTCTAGAGGATGCAACACCTAAACCACACCTTAGAAGGAAAAACTAATGAAATTATAAGCCACACATAGTATTTTGTGTATAGGTTATGACTTGCTAAAAGAATTCAACATGTTGCTTTAACATGTTAAAGGCAACACAATACACAACACTATGTTAATGTGAGTAAAACACTTAGAAGATGCATAGGCACATACATGGTGTTGCCTTGATAGTGTGTGGCCTATACATTAAGCAAACATGGGACTAAGTCAAATGTAAAGAACACATGGAATAAAATGATGTGAACCAAGGTGATCCCACAATACTGGTTTACAATTTTTGGCCAAATTGGACACTAAAATAATTTTTTCTAAGTAAATCTTCACTTTTTGGGCACCTATAGTAGCTAAACCATGAGGACGGAAGAAGATGCAAACTAGTGATTTCTCAAATTTTGTCCCAGAGATTCTCTAAACATATTTTTTTCAAAAATTTTGGAATCAGATTGCATCTCTCTTTTTTCCATCTCTTCAAAACTAGTTTTTCATAAACAACATTTTTAAGGAGTGATTTCAATCGTGATAATGCATAACCTTTTTCCATGAAGGATAAAATTTAATTCTTTCAAATTTAGATTTGTACCCATATCTAGTGCTTCCAATTGGTTAGATAGTTTTATTGAACATTTTTCAATCAAGTTTTAAGTCAAACCACCATAATTCAAATATAAGCAAAGTGTATAACACAACTTTTTGCATATATCAAATTCAATATTTTTTGTTTTGATCAAGGACTCTTAACTGCGCACTGCATTTTTATATTTTTTTGATAATCTACTATTTTTCCACATGTACAGAACAAAGAGCTTGATTTTCAGTGAAAAACCCATGTTTAATAAAACTAAAAAAAAAATACATAATAAAACCAAAACATATTAAAATTATATTTGTTGGATAGATCATTCCAAGAACTACCCAATTCTAGTTGGGTTTGTGAAGTCTCCTCCATTTTCATCTTCAACCAAGCTTCTCAAGGGAATTTTTATTTTTGGTGCTGCAGAGCAGGAAGGTGGGAAAAGGGGGGTTCACTCGAACTAGGTGGGGTTCAGTTCAAGCAAACTAGGTGGGACTCGATTCGAGTGAACTAGGGTTCATTTGAACCCCCTATCAAAAAGGGGTTTTCATTGTGTTTTTTGGCAGGATGGTGGTAACTTGCATTGAATGGGTTTGCTCAAACCCAAGGTCTAGTGAACCCTCTTTTGGTTCATTTGAACCTATTAGTTCTCTTAAACCCCAAAAATGAAATTTTTTGGCATGGAGTCAATTTTTTCAACTTTTCCTTCCTCACTCCAATTATAAACCACTTTTTCGGGCTCACCTACCATGATAATAGATGTGCTGGGTAAAAGCACTAAAAAATGCTATTTGTTTGGAGGTTGATTCATTCATAATCTACATCGAATATCAATATTTTACCAAGTCAACTGTAATATATGTTGCCAAATGAATATTGACTCATTCCTTTGTTAAACCATGGGCTTGAGAATAGGGAATGTGTTGTAAACTTGGCACCATATTATGAATTCTTTGGTTCCTTTAGAGGTTTTTTTTCCTAGAAATCAATTTAATATTTTAAATCATGTGCTTAATTGAATTAGTCAAGTATAGTTGGCATGCAAGAAGTTCGATCTATTGTTTACTAGGATAAGTGTAAACTTGGAAGGCTTCCACCTTTTTCTATATGTGTTGAGTTGACTTGCATGGCCGAAGTCGCATTGACTATCTAACCACTTCTATAGGCAATGATGTCTCATTATTTAGTATAAATAGATGAGCCTTCTCTCTCATTTAAATGTTCATTTAGAAGTTACATTTTGCTTCTTTTATTTGAGAGCTATATTTTTCTAAGTTAGAGTTGTTTTGTGAGAACATAAAGTAGGAGGTTATTGTAAGATATTGCATTGAGAAAATATAGTAATTGGAGGTGAATCCTAGCAAGCTAACATTGGAAAGATGAGAACCAGACTATTCTATTGGATTAAGTGATTGACAAGCATGGGAATCTATTCTCCTTTTATTTGTCTTTTGTTATGAAAGAATTAATTTCTTGATTGATATGTTTGGAATTGCATGAGAATTATTACATTAATGAATCATACTATTTTCTTATAGAAAGGGAAAGAATCATGAATGTTATGATTTCCTTGTGGGTGTTTTTATATACTCCATGTTAAGGAGTGGATGTCGTCAATAGTATTATATACTAGATTAGATGAAAGCATGAATAGTTTAAGGGAGTGATTTAATACAGTTCTTATATACCCTATATGGGAATTTAGATAATGTAACTTCTATATGTAGATAGTCCACACTACATGTATATGATGAAATGTATCAATGTCATGAAGTGACTTGACATTGTTAGCTTATAGTGCTAGAGAACCTTACTAATGACAAGTTTAGGAATACAACAATAGTGATAATATGAAATCTATGATAGGATGAGATGTCATATTGCTAATATATACTTAAATGATCACTTGATCATTACTATACTACTGAACAAAACCCTAGGTTGAGAGTAACCTATTTGGTTCATGAAGTATATTGAAACCCTAGGTTAAGAATTGACTATTAGGTTGGAATATTTACTTGATTACCCATTGGAAAATATCCATTGAAGGGGTAATTTACACTTATGCTTATTGGTAGAGATACCATTGTGTTTTGGGAAAAGGGGAATAGGTTATTTATGAGGCTAATGATTACCTCTGGATGGAAATTACCTAAGAATAGTATATGAATGGTTATAATCCAAACTGAGCTATTGTAGTGTATGTGAATAGGATGGTTGTCACTCAAAGTACTAGATGAGAATGCTTTGGAAAAAGTAGTGTAAGTAGTCATTGTTTACATTGTCAATTCACTATGTTTCTTTTATGCATTTTAGTTTAGGATCTTCATACTCGTAGGTGTAGCTATCGTATGATTAGGTTTTAGTTATGTAGGACACAACACTAAGCTCAGATAGGCTATTGCTATGGGGATTTACCAACCCATGTCTTCATCTAGGGTGGGGCCATCTTTCCATATGTGGCAGATGTGCAGGGGACTATATTTAAGTTTGTGGTTGGCAGAAAATTGCTTGAGTGATGCTTCTCCTCATTAGTTGGCAACTGAGGTTTGTAGATGTTTGCACCAATGTTGGGGACAACTAGAGTGTATGCACCAGGGAGCAATCACATCTATAATGAATGCACCAATACAATGAAATTAGGATCATTTATATATCTATTGCCAAATGAAGCTCAGAGGAGCTATGTATGTATCATGTAGCCATTTATATGGAAGAATGTATTAATGAATGATAAACTTTAATTTATTCAATATGAAATCTATATTATGGAAAGACTTACAAAATTACAATGAAAATGCAATAGAAGTTTAAAATAGTGTTTATTTCAAATGTGCATGTAATTTACATTATGGAAGGAAAAAAAATTATTACTATGTTGTGACATCATGGATCGTTCACTTGAGGTGAAAAAAATTGAAATTTTACTAGTCAAAACATTGGGGTTATTACATGTGGTATCAGAGCTACCAAGTATAGCTATGGTGCCTATGGGCTCATTACGTAAGTTAAACGTAAAGCTTATGGGAAGATAAAGGTTGAAAGTTCTTATGCCAAGATGGCAAGAGGAAAAGAACTAAAGAGAAGTGAAGATTCTTGAAACTTGTTTAAGTTTGGGGCTAGAGAAGAATCACATTTGGAGTTGAAAACTCATAAACCAACAACTCATTATGATACCCCCTTGGATTGTGGAAGATTATGCAATCACGTTATGTAGGAATGTTATGAGGGATAACCAATATGTACCTTCTATTAGCTCACAAAAATGTAGGTGGGATGCCTCAAGAGGCTGCCATTCTCTTGATATGTTTTAGGGTAACAAACATAGTCAAATGAATTAAACCTTCTACTCTTCAGGTGTTGTCAGACCTAGGCAGGTGTACCTATCTAAATTGGGTAGACATGACTTATGATTATCTTTCTTGCAATGATTTGTCCACAATGGAAGATGGAAGTGAACAAATGAAATCAAACTTGGTATATAAGTAGCAATAGCAATCTTCTAATCTAGATCCTAAAATGTTCAATCAAAAAATGTAAGGAAACTAAATGAATCTAAATGATGAAATGCAAAGACCAGTGCCTTATTGGGTATGTGGAGTCAAATGAAATAGAAGTGGGAAACTTATTCTGGCAGAAACTCAAATTGTCGGCATATGATCTATTTATAACTTGTATATAAACATGCAAGACTGTGACTACTAAGCTCTACTTTAATAATCCAAATAAATCTCCCTAATTACTGTGATCAACCAAAAGGATTTAATCTCTCCTTGAGAGAACCAATTAATTAACCACACATATACAACAAATGTGCATTGATAAATTGAAAATAAACTTGTTATATCAATTTAAACAACCAAAAAGCATCAACTTGGAGACAACTTAGCAATACTTTTCAATAAACTCAACAAATAATTGACACTAGAAATAAATTTCCATACCAACTAATTTTCATTGAAATAGCCATTTGAAAACATGCATCATAGTCTCTAATCAGAGAATTTTATTCTACTGTATCCATTCCTAATCTACCTACTGTATCAAATGTCTAATAGCTGATTGATTATTCACAATCAGGAAGGAATATTTATACACCAACATCAGGAAACACATTGCTTCCAAATCCATGTCAGCCTACAACTGTATTTAGAAATTCACATGTTGGCCATAGTATTTGAATTTTGTTAATTGTCAGCAGACATTTTCCATAACATTTTGGTAGTCATGCTGAAGGCAATTGTATCACCATTGGTCGTCCCTTAGTTTTTTGTGTTTCGCTATGACCTTCCACTGTCGGGGAGACATTATATAGAAAATACTTTGTTATACCGAGAGTCACCCCAAATGTTTTCTCCTAGTCCCTCAGACACAAGCAGTTTCTCACCAAGACGTAACCTTCACTTGGCAAAAATTGGTCAAGTTATATATCATTTTTCGTATCTCGACCAACCTGGATCCAACCTTGAGGTCTATTTTGTCTCAAGAGGTCATCTACAACATTTCCCTTACAAAACCCTCATTTTAATGCACAACCAAGAAATTTTTTTGACCCAATATTATTCACACCCCAAATCTACAAACAACCCATCATAACAACAAACCCAAAACCCTCATATCTTTTCATGTCTTTCGTTCTCTCATGCAATGCATAGATTGAAATTCAAATATTTTTTTCTCAACCTAGGGTTATACAACCACAACCATGGCTTCGATACCACATGTATGGAAACTTGCAACCATCTAATGACAATTTCCACATAACCCAAAAGAGAAATCTATGCAAATAAGTACTCATCTAATCCAAATGTAAGAGAATAGACAATATAAAAATCAAAGATGACACAAGATATACCCTTGGAAAAATGTCAAGAGGGAAAAACCCAACCTCCAAAAGCATCCATACTCCATCATATTATTTAGCAATAAAACAATACAAGAATTACAATGAATACCTTTGAAACATCAAGTATCTCAATGCATCCTCATGTGTCCAAGCATGAATCCACACATCCCATGTCATGTTTCACATATGCACTCCTTATAAAGACTCAATAATGACAACCCACTCACTCAACCAACCTTAACCACTAAACATGTGCTTGCTTTTATAGATTCAAGCTCACACAAATACAACCAAGTGATAAGATAAAACCATGTGCCACAAAACCATGTGAATACAAAACCACTAACACCTTATTTAATATTGGGTACTAAGTTTTCACTTTATTTAATATTTCCCCAATATTAAATTGTTATCACATGTCTCCTGTGCACATTAAATAATAATACAAAATTACAATACAACATAAAGTGGTCCCTAAATAATTACCTAGTGTGATTAACCACACCACCTAGGTGTATCACAAATAAATAAATATTTAATTACAACATTATAATAAATCATTTTATGCAATGGTGTACAACACCATATCCCAACAAGTTGCACATAACACTTAGGTTTATTTAGGGCATTTTTAGGGAGTTCTTCATTTTATTTTTGAAGTCATAAGATGAACAAAATCACAATATTATATTGTCATGGGCCTCACCCTTGTATAAATATAAAAGGGTTTCCTTGTTATACACAATATATCATCTTGTATGTATTTCAGCAATTTTTTGACAATATTACATTTTTATTGCTTCTTTCTTATATGGAAGGTTATTTTGGTTGTAGTTAATCCTTGGTTTGTGTGGAGTTCTCCATCAAGTCTTAGATGGTATTATAATTGTAGATTTGTAATTCACTCTCCTATTTAGAGAGTTTTATCAAGAATTTTTAGACAATGTATCATACCATGAAACAAATCTTGAACCATTGAGTAAAAAATCCCCAAAAATCTATAAATTGATGTAAAACTCAATAGAACTTAGAGTTTGTGCATTTTGCATATTTTTGTAGAATTTGATAAATTTATGAGTCAAAATCCACACAATCGTATGGATCTATATATGTCATACACCATTCTTGCTAGATTTATGCTATTTTCTATCATTTATTGCATATTTGACAAAATATTACTCTTAGTGTCATTTGTATGGTCAATAAAAAATTATGAGTGACTTGATTGGTTGTGAGAATAGTTACTACATCAATTGGTGTCATTATACCTTTTTTATATCATTATTAGGTATAGAGAACATTAGCAAGTTGCCAATAGCCTTAGCCCATGGGTACTAAAACCCTCACAGCTATACTATTTGTAGGGTGGACTATACCACCACCATTATTGGCTATTGCAACCACATAGCAATCAATATCTTTCCAATCACTAGTTAGATGCCTATACTCCACCTAGGTGGTTCTTTGACTAGCTCCAATGAATCTAACCATTTCAACCCCACTCAAATTGGTGGTGCCATCCAAGTGCCACCCCAGTAGTGACAATGCTAATTTTTTTACATAAAAGAGATTTTTTTGGAAGACATAATTTCACTCACAAAGTAGGATTTTTATAGGTGTTGAAAAGTTAATTTCAAATGCTTTGTGATCACCCACTTAGTTTTTATAGAATTAACTTCAAGTAATGTTATCGTAAGTTTAATTCTATTTTTGTTTTAACTTATACTTTGGATAATTTACAAATTATGGGACCATTTTTATGTTGTGGGTGGTGTTTCACATGTTTCAATCTTTGATTGGTACATGAGGAGTCTATCACTATAAATCATGGGTTTTTAATTCATTATTTTATAGTTATCGTAAGCAAAGGGAGCTATAATTCTTGGAAAGAAAATATCCTGAAACACTTTAAATGGCCTCATTCCTCTTGCCCTATCTCTATGGACTCATCCCTAAACTAGGGACTCATAACTAGAGGATAGCATGGGGAATTATAAATAGTCATGTCTTGCCTGATTTCTTGGTTCTACTATTGATAGTGATTCTTTTGGGAGATCTCAAATATGATCTCAATGACTAAGTACCCATATGCCACTTGGATTAGAATTTGGGAGATCTATGTCCAAAGTCACACCATTCTACATTCTTAAATGACCATTTTATAATTTTTTGGTATCTCTTGATGATTATCATAACTTACCATTTAATAATGATACATAAGAGAAAAAATATTATTTGGTAGGTCTTAATAGTTATGATGGCATTGAGACCTCCTAATGCTCCTTCTCCTTCTACAAAGGCATTCATTGGTTCTTTAAAATTTATAAATATTAATCTAGATTAAGATGTTTCATATTCTTTGAGGTTGAGGACTCTTGCATTTCAAAATTCATAAATTTCTAACCAAATGTTCAAATTTAGACATCTTGCATGTGTGCACTTATCATGAGATAACTACAATAGTTGGATGACACATGATATCACATCTCCATCATTTTTTGATTTGAGTGATTCTTTGTACCAGTTATGTATATTAGTCTCCTATATTTAGTACATATAGATGAATAATTAAGAGATATTGTAAGTTTATTTTTTGATTCCCATCAAGCAAACTTAGAGAAAACTATTAAGTAAATACATCTTCTCTTTGATGACAACCTGATCAAAATTTTCATCCGCATCACTATCTTTGAATTTTATTCTTCATTAATTTTAATTTGGTTCTAGCTTGTCACCTTCTTCACTGCTTAGGCTTGTACCTAATTTGATTGTAACATAAGTTTTGATATTGGAAAAACAATATTTTAGAAAAGTTCATAGAAATTCTCCGTCATAATCATTCTTCCTACATATTTATTTTAAAAATGGGGAGATGCCTTATAGACATCCTTTGTTTTGTTTCTTCTTGGAGGGAAGAATATTGTTTGACATTTTTGAATCTTCATCATCATCCTTTATTGATCATCCACAAAACCTTTCTCCACTTCTCCGCACTCTTTACTCTTGTACTTAAAGATTTGGAACTCCTTTGCATAGGAACATTTTGCAAAGACACATACCCATACGCCATGGAATTGGATCGCAGTGAAAGGCGATGACAGAAAGAAAGCAAAGCAAAGGAGGCAGGCTGAGCGTGGTAAAGGTGAAGAGCTAAGTAATTGTGAAAAAGGAGTTTGTAGGTGACGAAGATAAGAAATGACCAAAGCGCTTTGTCTTTGTTACTGAAGAGGGCGTCGGTGATAAGAGACAAAAGAAAATACCAAAAGCGTACAGTGATTTCGAAAAAGAAAGGCAGAAAAAAGTGAGAGGTGGAGCCACCTTGTAAGGCGGAAAAGTAAGTTGTAGATTGAGTGGCTGCTACTTGCGTACGAAAAGTAAGGCGTAGATTTTTAGAATGGAATATAATTTGTTTTCTTTGCTTGTCTTGGTAAAAGAGAAAGGCAAAAGCCAAAGGCATACAAAACTGCGTGAAATGACCAAACAATAAGTTGCAGACATGATGGGCTATGGATGGCGCACATTTTGACAAAAGCAAAGGTGATAAAAGACAAGGAATCTTCAAAGCAGGCACAAAAAAAAAGCTATAATTGTTGTGATTGGTGACAATATTTGTCTTGGTAAGAGAAGAGGGCGTCGGTGATCGGAGACCCCCCCTGCCCCAAAAAGAAGAGTCCAAAAGTGTACAATGATTTGCAGAAGAAAAGCAGAAAAATCTGAGAGGTGGAGCCACCTTATACCAAAAAGCCAGAAAAATGTGAGAAGTGGAGCCTGCCATGATAGATTTTTACAGTGGAATATGATTTGTTTTCTTTGCTTGTCTTGGTAAAAGAGAGAGAAATGACCAAACACATACGAATCCGCGCGAGATGACCAAACGTATATAATAAGTTGCAGACATGATGGGCTAAGTATGGATGGCGCACATTTTCTTCCCCAAAAAAAGAGTCCAAAAGCGTACAGTGATTTGCAGAAGAAAAGCAGAAAAATCTGAGAGGTGGAGCCACCTTGTACCAAAAAGCCAGAAAAATGAGAGAAGTGGAGCCTGCCATGATAGATTTTTACAGTGGAATATGATTTGTTTTCTTAGCTTGTCTTGGTAAAAGAGAGAGAAACGACCAAACACATATGAATCCGCGTGAGATGACCAAACGTATACAATAAGTTGCAGACATGATAGGCTAAGTATGGACGACGCACATTTTCTTCCCCAAAAAAAGAGTCCAAAAGCGTACAGTGATTTGCAGAAGAAAAGCAGAAAAATCTGAGAGGTAGAGCCACCTTGTACCGAAAAGCTAGAAAAATGTGAAGTCGAGCCTGCCATGATAGATTTTTACAGTGGAATATGATTTGTTTTCTTTGCTTGTCTTGGTAAAAGAGAGAAACAAACACATACGAATCCGCGTGAGATGACCAAACGTATACAATAAGTTGCAGACATGATGGGCTAAGTATGGACGGCGCACATTTTCTTCCCCAAAAAGAGAGTCCAAAAGCGTACAGTGATTTACAGAAAAAAAGCAAAAAAATCTGAGAGGTGGAGCCACCTTGTACCAAAAAGCCAGAAAAATGTGAGAAGTGGAGCCTGCCATGATAGTTTTTAACAGTGGAATATGATTTGTTTTCTTTGCTTGTCTTGGTAAAAGAGAGAGAAATGACCAAACACATACGAATCCACGTGAGATGACCAAACGTATACAATAAGTTGCAGACATGATGGGCTAAGTATGGACAGCGCACATTTTCTTCCCCAAAAAAAGAGTCCAAAAGCATACAGTGATTTGCAGAATAAAAGCAGAAAAATCTGAGAGGTGGAGCCACCTTGTACCAAAAAGCCAGAAAAATGTGAGAAGTGGAGCCTGCCATGATAGATTTTTATAGTGGAATATGATTTTTTTTCTTTGCTTGTCTTGGTAGAAGAGAGAGAAACGACCAAACACATACGAATCCACGTGAGATGACCAAATGTATACAATAAGTTGCAGACATGATGGGCTAAGTATGGACGGCGCACATTTTCTACCCCTTTCTTTTCTTTCACTTTCACTTTCACTTTAACGATGATAATGAAATGTAATCTAATTTTCTGCAGACCGTTCAATATGAATATGAAGTGTAACATCAACGTGGAATTAAAAAATTTATAATACTTCCTCTCTAATAATGGTTAGCATGTGGAATTGGAGTTCTCTAACAAGAACAAGTGGGAGATTTTTGATAAAAGTAAAGATGATAAGGAATCTTATTTAAAATGTCTTTCATTATTGAACATGTCTTCATGGGATGGAATTAATCTTCCGACTAAACCGCATGTCAAGGCATGATAACATCCAAAACTGCATAAAAATATATATAGAAACATACATAACATGAAGGGACGACGCAATGTGGGGCCTGTTAAGATAGGGGATAAAAGTGATGAAACCAACATACTGGAGGAAATGTTATGGCAATGGAAAGGAGATAATGACTTTGTTAGTTGTTTTTCCCATCTTTCACTTGTTAGTGGCAAGCAAGCTTCAACATTTAATTCGTCAGTATGGTGGCTTCCGCAAGAAGCTATCATTTTGGCTTAAAGTTTGTGCACCTGCTAGCATTAGAGGCTAGCATGAGTTAGACATGTTCTAAATTGTAATTACACCAAAGGCGTGTCCTATATGAGCTTTCAGAGTTCATTTTACCTATCAACGGTGGAAAATAGAAGATAGGGTCTGGTTGATAGTAAAATGAATTTCAGCCCTCCATCTTTTTCGTCGCGAATTTGTTTCTCTATCAACGATCAGATCTGCATGGAAAAGAATGCAAGCCAGTTCAACTCTTTATACCTGTCGATCGTTTTTACCTGTCGATCGTTTTTCCATGAAAAACAAAACGGTAATTTCATCATAGTTTTCCAGCAAAAACTGCACTTTTATCTTGACAACACGATGCATTTCTTTTTCCCTCGTAAATAGCTTTTTGTCCTTTTCTTTTTGGCTCTACTACAATGTCTGCACTGTGCAGAGTACGTTATGACACAATAATAATGGCTTCGTGATTTAACACTATATTTATTTTCATTATTATTATTATATATTATATTTTTGTCAAAAAAATATATATAATGATAAATTTTAATTTATCTCAAAAATTTAAATAATTTTATTTATTTGGTTCAAAAAAATTGGGTTTTAAAATTTCATTTTCAATTAAAGTCTAAAAAATTAAATACATTTATTTGCATTATATAATATTATATAATATATTATATTATATCATATATTATACTATATAAAATATAACTAACATAATATATATTATATACTATTATTTATATATTATTTGTTATATTTATATTTATATTATATATTATATTATACATTATTCAAATGATATAATTTATATTAATACATATAAAATATTTATATATTATTTATTATACTTATATTTATATTATATATCATATTAAATAATTTATAAATAATATTATATAGTATACTATATATATATATAATATAAATAATAAATAAACTTTAAATAATACTTAGTATCAATTAATATGTTGAATCAAATATAATTATATAATAAACTGTATTATATTTTATAATATTATATTGCCTATTATACTATTAAAAATATAAATAATAAATAATATATATTATATTATATAATATTATTTATAACTTATAACTTATATATTATTTATTATATTTATATTTATATTATACATAATATTATATAATATACCATGTTATATAAATATAAATATTTAATAAAATTTAAATAATATTTAGTATCAATTCATAAGTTGAATCAAATATAATTATAATAAGTATTATATTTTGTAATATTATATAATATACTATATAAATATAAATAATAAATAACATAATATATCATATACTATTATTTATAACTTATACAATATAATGTATAGTATAAATATAATAAAATGAATAATATATAAATAGTTTATATATTAATATATACTATATTATTTAGATAATGTATAATATAAGATATAGTATGAAATGCATATGTATATACTTACATGTATATATATATATATAATATAATATATATATATATGCTCTATATATCATATATAATATATGTATATATGCTCATAATATATGCTCTCTCCCATATATATGTTGGAAGCTATACTTGAGGGGAATCAAGTTAGCCACGGAGGCCCTCTCACAGAGTACGTTTAGCCTAGTGATGAGCTTTTTAATTGACGGCCGGTAAATTCCGCATCCCTGGGGCTGAGGACTCGGTTTCATTGACCGTGAGCAGATTAATATGGCAGGAGGCTGGGGCCCGCCAAAGAGATATAATATAAATATAAATATAACAAATAATATATGAATAATATAGTGTAGTATACATAAAGATAATATAATATATAGTATATAGTAATAATTATTAAGTATATATAAGTGTGTATGTGTATATATATTCTACCTTTAATTCTAGAATACATTATATTATAATAATAACATAATTTTTTTATATTAAATATTATATAATATAATAAATATAATTGTATTATATATGAATTCCTTTGTATTATATAAGATATATTATATATTGTATTATACTTCTTCTTTTTTAAAAAAGAGAGGGTAAAAACTTTATTGAATCAGAAAAGCAATACAAAGTTCAAAGGAACAAACCCACAGGGGGCTAGCAAAATAAGAATTTATTCACACCCAAGAAGCACCTCATATCCTCAACAACCCACTCCTCTAGAACAGAGGCCATGTCATTAGGAAGATTGCCCCAACCATCCACATACCAAGAATTAGTCCTTTCCTTCACCCATCTAGCCAACCCATCAGCCACCCTATTCCACTCCCGCGGAATATGGCAGAAGACAATAGTCTCCAGAGAAGAGCACATAGAAATAATTTGCTTGACAACCACATCCAACTGCCAATTCACATCCTCCAACTGTCGCTTATGCAACATATCAATAGCAATTTGAGAATCAGACTCACAAACAATTCGTCGCCACCCAAGGCCAACAACATGCTCAATCGCCATAAGAATAGTACTAGCCTCCATAAGATTATTGGTTTGCAGGCCATGATACATAGAAAAGAAAAAAACCACCACTCCCAGGCTATCTCTACCAATACCACCAACTCCAACATGCTCAGGATTACCCCTAGATGACCCATTCGTATTGATTTTTAGCTCCCCTAGAGTAGGCGAACACCAAAAGCCATCACGAGCCACCCTTTCTCGCCCACACCTATGGTGCACACTGCTCAACTTACTCCTATCCCTAGCAACAAGGCCCAGGGCATTAACAACACCCAAGTCCCCAAGACCAACTGGCATAGAAAAATCACACTTTGCAGACAAAGTCTCCTGCAAAGCCCCAAGAATTCACCTCCAAAGTTGCTCCAAGATCAATTTTTTATCCAAGAAGATCTGTCTATTACACTCCAACCAAACTTTCCAAACAATCAAACTAGGGCCAATGCTCCAAGCAATTTTAAGAAAAGAGGTTTTGGCAGGAGATGATCCATGTCTTCTCCAAAAATCATCCAAAGTAGAGACATGACAACACGGTAAGCTCCAAAGATTCCACCAGTGATGCCAGATAGCCTTGACAAAGGAACACTGAAAAAAGAGGTGCAAGAAGCATTCTTCATGCTGACCACACATAACACACATGGAGGGGCCCTGGAACCCCCGCTTCCAAAGATTGTCCCAAGGAAGAAACTTACCTTGGACAACAAGCCAAGAGAAAAAATTACACTTAGGCCAAGAAAATTTATTCCAAACATGCTTCCACCAAGAGACCTCAGAGCTCCCAAAGACCTATTTATCCAAAACCTGATAACTAGAGGCAACCGAGAATTTGTCTCTCAAATCAGGACCCCAAGCAAGCACATCTCTCCCATGAAGAGAATTACAGGAGCGATCCAATAGAATCTTAGCAAGCTCTTGACGATCCTCCATCACCCCCACAGGAGGCCAATCCAAAGGGTCCCTCCACCTGGACACATTAATCTGATTCAAAGTTTGTTGAGATTTGAAGTCTGCCACATGACACCAACCCGCCTCCTCAAAAATCTGACACAAGTTTTGAAGGTGGGGATGAGATGACAAAATAGGGCGATGTCCATCCCAAGAGTCATGCCAGAAGAGAGCCTCCTGACCCCCATTACAAATCCAAAAAAGTCCATGTTTAACAAGCTAAGCACCCCATTTGAGGGTACTCTAGATCATAGAACTCCATACTAAATCTAGATACCTCCATGCTTTCCACCACACCCAAATATTTGTGGGTAATAATTTTAGCCCATGACATATGTTGGTGTGAACACCAACACCAATACAGCTTAGTAGCCAGGGCTTTCCCATTCAAATCAATCTATCATAGACCAAGACCCCCCTCCTACTTCGGCCTACAGACAACATCCCATTTCACCAAACTCCACTTTCTATGAAGAAGGTTTTCAAACCATAGAAACTGTCGAGACAGTCTCTCAAAATTGTTAATAAAACTTGATGGAGCAGAAAAAACAAAGCACCTATGAAGAGGGAGAGCCTAGACCACTGACTTTAGAAGAGTCACTCTTCCAGCTGAAGAAAGCCACCTGCAAGTCCAATGATTGACCAATCTTTGAAACTTGTCAAGAGTCTCTTGCCAAAACCTTTTGGGGATAGAACGAATTGCAAGAGGGATTCCAAGATAGAGAAAAGGAAGCGAACCGATCTGGAAATGAAGAATACCTACTATTCTCCTTTGGATAACCTTAGGAGTATGGAAGAAGTAGATGAAAGACTTCCCCTCATTAATGCGTTGCCCAGAGGCCGCCAAGTAGCTGTCCAAAACCTTGCGCCAGTTGAAAGCCTCCTCAACCTTCACCCTACCCATCAAGGTAATATCATCTACAAATTAAAGATGGGACTAAGGGGGAATAACATTTCCCCAATTCCAACCCTGAATCAAACCACCAGCTAACTGAGCACGAATAAGCCTTCCCAATCTATCCGTAAGTAGGATGGATAAGTAGGGAGACAAAGGATCTCCAAGTTGTTTGGGGCCTCTAAAAGCACCAAACAACTCAGTGGGCTCACCATTGATAAGCACTGAGAAGGGGGAGGAAGTAACACAACTCCCGACCCATCCAATCCAACCACTAGCAAAGCCAAAATCCCCCAGAATCTTAAACATAAAGCTCCATTTAACACGATCATATGCTTTAGCCATGTCCAGCTTGATAAACATAGATTTTTCTTTTGAGGATTCCATAGAATGGATGGTCTCAACAACAATCACAACACCATCCATGATTTTTCTACCAGCCACAAAACCCCCTGCTCCTTAGAGATTAACCCACCAAGCCAAGGTTTTAGCCTTTCTGCAATCAACTTAGTAATAATCTTATAAACAATATTACATAATGCAATAGGTCAAAAAAGATCCAAAGAATTTTCCCCCTCTTTCTTTGGAATGAGAGCTAAAAAAGTAGCATTTAGAGACTTCAACATTTGTTTATTCATGAGAGATTCCTTAACAACCTCTAAGAGGTCCAACTTAACCACCTCCCAGAATTCTTGAAAGAATTCGACTGGGAATCCATCAGGCCCAGGTGCTTTACCTTTCTTCATCCAGAACACAACCTTCTCAAGCTCTGACAAGGTAATAGGAGAAATCAACGATTCATTCATTTCATTAGACACCAGCTATGGAATACAATCTAGAATCCTAGCTTCATCCTCCTCTGCAGGAGGCGAATCTTCATAGAATAATGAAGAGAAATACTTAATGCATTATGCATAAATAGAAGCGGAAGAGGACAAAATCTCCCCATCAGACAACAAGAGAGAAAAAATAACATTACCTTGCCTCTAATCTTTAACAGAGTTGTGAAAAAAAGAAGTATTTCTATCTCCAGCCTGAAGCCATTCAATACGGGACTTCTGTTTCCAAAAAAAATCTTCTCTTAACTCCCATTCCTCTACCACTTTTGTTGCAACAATCTCCAACAAACTGAACTCTTCTATTAAGCCTTGATCCCGAATCTTCCTGGTGATTAAGTCCAAGTTATCCTGAGCCTTCTATTTTTCATGAAACAAATTACCAAAATGTTTCCTATTCCATCTTTTCAACTTTTATTTAACATATTGTAACCTCTTTGAAAAGGAGTACATCGCAGTGCCATAAGTTGGCTTCCCAATATCCCACCAGCCATAAATCATATCATGAAGAGATTCATCTCAGAGCCACATGAGTTGGAACTTGAAAGTCTGTCTAGCACATTGTTGAGGAACATCAACCGCAAGCTTGATTGGCCAATGGTCAGAATCATGACCATCCAAAATTTCAGAGTTAATCATCCACCTGTCCCTCATCCAAAAACTAGACACCAAAAATCTATCTAGTCTTTCTGAAATAGCAGCATCTCCAGTTCTCCTATTATTCCATGTGAAGACTGCATTAGTTGGCTTAATATTAACTAACCTCAAAAGAGCCATATTATTTTGCAAGAGCCTAGAGGAAGGCTCCAAACGAGCACTACCTCCCCTCTTCTCTTCTAAAGAAATAACAACATTAAAATTCCCAGCCAGGATCTAAGGTAGGTAAGGATCCAAGGACCTCACATATAAAACATGATCCCACAGCTGAGCTTTACCTTGGAAATCAATCGAAGCATATATATTAGAGAAAATAACTTTCTCCCTTGACTCCAGATGAGAAGCAACACAAGAAAGAAAACCCCTACAAGAGATCCACCAAATTGGACTAACCTTCTGAGGATCTCAAAAACAAGCCAGACCACTAGAATTACCAAAAGCACCCATACATTGACATTGGCCACGACCCCAAATCTTCAAAGCCACACCTAACATACTATCCACTAATA
>VDFB02055725.1:30307-54357 GCA_007258455.2 Sequoia sempervirens
CTATGTTTGTTAGTATGTATGTTGTGTGGGTATTTATTTATAACATGTACTATAATAGCACTAGCCAAGGCATTTTCTAAATGCATAAATAAATCAAACAGTATAATATATATACACTTAGGTAAATAAGTTCATATAAATAATCCATTCAATATTTGAATGAATAAGTCCATGTTATCATTATCTACAAACAATACACATGTGTATATACATACACATATACATATATACATACATACATATTCAAAAAATTGGAAAATAACAATATATATGCTTATATATACTTATTTATGCAATTGTACATTTATGTTGTGTACTTCACATACACATATTAATATATATATTAAACATATATATCATTACTTCAGTTCGTTTCATTAAAACATATATATTCATATCCTCGTCAATATGCATATATATTATGTATATATATATGTACATATATATAATTGATTCCTTGTGCAAGTATGCTCATAAGTATTTCTACTCATATATATGCATAAATACTACTATGTTTTCATGCACAAGTCATTATATATATACATATCTACATGTATACTTTGAATGTACATATAGATCAACATAAAGACTACTATTCACAAAGCCCAAGACTCAAAGATTCAATCCAAAGAAACAATCAACACAATCAAAAAAACCAAGACTAAGATGAAGGGTTCACTTATCAAATGCGAATTGACTTGACTTTTCTAAACCAAGTCTAGGTTGTGAGTTTGTGTAAGCATAGTAAGGTTTCATTATGGATTACTTGACAAATCACTTCTCTTGAGTGATACTTCCCCTCCCTTTTGGAGGTGTGAACTTGTACCTACATCCAACTTGGCACATTTGCAATAATAGTTAGATGTTCACATGAAATCCACTTTCATCATAAAACATTAGAATATTCATAATCTTTCATTGTTCATCATCAATATAAAATTAATTACTCTTTCAAATCAATAATAGCTTAATACCTATTTCAGTATTCCATTCCTTTATCAAACATATCAAAATCATGATTGCATGTATCATCCTATTTACCCATGTAGGTAAAAGTAACTTAGTAACAACAAGACGAGATGTGACATACTTCCCCCTTGTGTATCATCGTCCCTGATGATTTAAAGCACTATAAACACATAGATAAAGCTAAATAAAGGTTTTACTTATTATTTCCCAATCATATAAGAATTATAAAATAGTGTTTCCTCATAGCACCACTCCTTGCAATCTCGTCTTTCCTAGACCTTGCATGGAGTGACTCTTGCTAATGCATAGGGAGAACTTGTGTGCTTCATGCATACTTTCTCTCTCAAAGATCTTATGCCTTGTAATCACAATAACTCATATGTACATATCAAGTACAATAATAACTATGTGACACATGACACCTATACGATAATGTTTGGAAGAAACATTCTCATTGGCTAATGAATTTATCCTTAGTGTAATCCAAATAGAAAAGAAATATCAATGCATTATGCACTACATCATGGGTCCCATCCTTCCCTTTGGTATTTACACCTTCAAACAACTCAAAATACGAGTTCATCCATCACTTACACATCTATTTTCCTTAATCATAAAATTAATGCTATTGACTACTATCCATTTTGACCATAGCCTTGCTCTTGGACACCTGTTAGTTCTGAACATAACAATATTGCTTCATATTTCAAGCTTTTTGTCAACAAAGTTTCTTTGGTCATTTCAATCTCTTATTACTTTTTAACAACCTTTCTGGTTTAAGGTTAACCCTATTTCTTAGCCTACTTCAGCTTAATAAAGGTTCAATCCCTTCTTTCCATATTATGGACCAAATTTCAACAATGGAGATTTTATTGCAGTATAAGTATATCACTTTTTCCTATCTGGCTATAATAATATATTGAGCATTCCTTCGATTGAATTTCTCATGATATGATCACGGTTTACACACAACCTTATCAAAATTTGCTTGTTCTCATATGAGATAACCTTCTTAGGGACACTAAGCAACTACTTCACACAATATATTATTTAGGACCATAATCCTATAAATCAAAAAATTCCAACCAACTCTGCTTACCTTGGTGATTCTATCCACCATAATATTATGTCAGTTCCATCGACATAGAAAAGTTAAACTATTCTAATGGTCTACCTCTTCCTCATTGGAATCTCAAGAGAGTATGCACATCCTCTTGATGAGGACATTATGTCTTCATCTCTTGGCATATTGGACAATAACTTGCTACCTACCTTGTAGCATATTACTCTATCTTTTCCAAATTATAATGGTTCCTTATTTGGGAAATAATTTTTCCATTCCAATTTCCTAAATATGACATCAATTTACCTCATCTCATTCATTAATCTCCCAAAATTTTGGGTATGTAGGTTCTTTTCCATCCCATATTAGTTTATTCTAACTAAATGAAAACCTATTTCATGGTCTCATGCCACATTTGATTCCTAAGTATAATAGTTAGATATTTTGTGGAGATGAATCCCCTTCTTCTTAGGGTATCCATACCTTGGATTTCTTTTTTCCTTTAATCATTCTCCAATTTGTAATTTGATTTTTAGCTCAATCTAATTTTTCCAATGATCATTTGTACTAATGTGAGTAACAATTCTTGTTCAAATATGTTGGTTTCCAAAAGATATCAAATTTAATTTCATACTTAATTACCAAACATGAACATTTGTCAATGACTCCCAGTCGTGAGTAATTAGATCTTTCCTTTTCTATCTGATAGGTAATGATCTTTCCTTTCAAGATTAAGCTTACTGACTATCTTTTCCTAAGGCATTAATGATAATATCAATTTATCTTCCAATCAAACATATATAAAGTATTATGTGATAAATATTCCTTTTCAATTGGTTATAATCCTTGACCTTTTCATTATCTTTTCTTAAAAATTCCAATCTCTCCAATCTTGTGGTTATGGAATATATGACTTAATTGACATCATGACTTATGAAAAAGTCAAAGAGTTCTTCCAAATTTAAAATACATTGATGATCTTTGTTGTGTGGGGTACTTTATCTAAGTCAATCCACTCTCTTTCCTTCCCTCCTTAGTGTTTCCATGATATTCTATCAACTAAAAGTTGAACTCAAAGAAAACATTTGATTTCTCAAATTTGATTTAACATTCCTTGATGTTGGATTTCTATTTCCTTTTTCTTTCCTTTCTTAACCTCCATGGCATGCCTTGAATATAATTATTCATAAAATTGGATCATCAATGAAGAGACCTATTGAATAATGAACAACTTTACAAGCTAGGAGGTATTCTAATATAACATTTCCTTTTGGAAATTCCAACATAAGTTTATTTTTGTTGACAAGTTGGTGAGTTCAATTTACATGTCAACCAAACTATGTACTACCCAAACCTTTTTCAGGATAATCCAATTTAACTTTCTAAGTTTATTTCTTACAATCATCTCTACAAGTGACTTTGTCCCAATTCTTGATAACTTTATTTTCACATCCTTAAGCACTCTAAAGTTTCTTGGCTTCCTTTTCTGACCATTCTAGTCTCTTCCCTTATTCCAAGGTACTAACTTCTTAATTATATGCAAGATCTTGATCTTTTTCAAAATCATATTTTTCAAGGGTTATCCAACCTCTTGGATACCTCCTTTGTTGATTTAGATTCACAAAAAATTGACTTCCTACTTCAATTTAAGTTTCCATTTTATTTCAATAATGCATACTCATAGATTCATAGTATACTTACTAAATACAAGAGTCCTTGACTCTTTGCAACTATAGGTCGCTAACAAATAAGGGGTTTATTTCAATTCTTCCTATCCCCTTAGAGTATTTTAACAAATTTTATAGGATGAAGGTGTTGGAACTGTAAAATTCTGATGATTTTTCATGTTGTTCATTCCCATGCATTTTCCAAATGAGTTCTACCTTGAGCACATTGTCCTCTCTTCATGATGTTTTTACCCATATTTTTCCCATATAGCCCCATAATATTCATTGAGTCTTGAATAATTCACTTCATGGTCTATATAGGCATAAGAATGCCAGGGTCTCCCTAATTCAGTTTGTGTTTTTTGCTGGTATACGTCTGTGTTGCCTATCGGCAAGATGTTTTTGGTGTCACAGCAATTGGATCTCACTTACTGGCATCGTTCGGTAGGACTTCTTCATGGTTTCGGCAATAGAGGATGATTCATATTGGCAGGAGGGCCACCATTGGAATGAGGTCTTACCGATTGCATTATATCTCAGTGACTAGCACATTGAACAACATATCAGCATGAGATTGGTCCTCAGTGTAAGCTTTTACCGAACTCATTATGTCTCGCAGACCGACACAAGAAGGTACTTTTTGGTGAGAAACTTTTTCATCGAAGTGGGGTCATAGCAAAAAGGTTTATTTCTTTTAAATTATGTGCGTGTGGAATTTTTTTGGCCAAACCAAAAGTCTTCGAAGTAATTTCATAGTGAATCTGTTTTGTCTCACCGACTATCAGGGTCCAAGCAAGCACTTCAGGAAAAAAAAGCGTATTCTGGATGAGGTCATGGAGAGGTTGTTTTGTCTTTCCAACTAACACACATAGGAGAAACATTTTAGTAAGACTCATGAGCTTTGACGTAGAGTCTCAGTGAACCCGTCAGGTCTTGCTGACAAAGTCTAATGAATGGTTTTTAGTGTGAGAAAAATATTGTCTCGACGAAGGTGAATGAACGTTACCTCACGATGAGAAACTGCTTGTGTCTTAGGGACTGGGAGAAAACATTTGGGGTGACTCTTAGTATAATGAAGTATTTTCTATATAATGTCTCCCTAACAGTGGAAGGTCACGGTGAAACACAAAGAACTAAGGGATGACTAATGGCGATACAATTGCCTTCGACATGACTACTAGAATGTTACGGTGAATTTCTCCTAATAATTAACAAAATTCAAATATAGTGGCCGACATGTGAATTTCTAAATATAGTTGCAGGCCGACATGGGATTTTCCTGAATGCTACGGTTGGCTGACATGGATTTGGAAGCAATGTGTTTCTTGATGTTGGTGTATAAATATCCCTTCCTGATTGTGAATAATCAATCAGCTATTAGGCATTTGATACAATAGTTAGATTAGGAATGGATACAGTAGAATAAAATTCTCTAATAAGAAACTATGATGCATGTCTTCAAATGGCATTTCTAATGAAAATCACAATTATAGCATTTTATTTCTGGTATCAATTGTCTATTGAGTTTATTGAAAATTATTGCTAAGCTGTCTCCAAGTTAATTCTTTCTAGTTGTTTAAATTGATGTAACAAGTTTATTTTCAGTTTATCAGTGCACATTTGTTGTATTTGTGTGGTTACTAACTAAGCCTTATTGATCACAACAATCAAGGAGATCTATCCGATTATTAAAAGCAGAGCTAGTAGTTCGCTAGCCTTGCATGTTTATGCTAAAGTTATAAACATGGTCATATGTCGACAATTTGAAAGCCGCAAGAATAAGTTGCCCACTTCTATTTCTCTCATATTTGACTTCGTGATACCAATAAGGCAATCGGTCTCCATTTCATCATTCTATTCATTCACTTTACATTTCAATTGGAACATTTTTAGGATTTAGATTAGAAGATTACTATTGCTGTCAAGTTTGATTTCATTTGTTCACTTCCATTTGCCATTGTGGACAAATCATTGCAAGAGGGATAATCATAAGTTAAGTCTTCCCAATTCAGAAAGGTACACCGCTTCCAGGTCCTGGTAGCGTGCTAAATTTGAAGAGTAGAAGGTTTTAATTCATTTGACCTGAAAACTGCTACCCTAAAAACGTAGACAAGAGACATTGGTAGCCTCGAGGTATCCCACCCACACGCTTTTTAGAGCTAACAAATTGGTGACTCTGTTGGGGACAAACATTAGAAAATCTAATTAAAGACCATCATATAGAGTCGTTAAAGAAACAGTTGTGATTTGAGAAGATTCAAAAAGGGTGATTCTGCCAGGGAGAAGATAAAAAAGAATCATTTTCCTACTTTTGGAAAAGTAGGTGGGGACTCTAGAAAAAAATTGATGAGAATGGAATTTGTGTATGGAACAAAAGAATATTTTGAGAAGCAATAGTTGATAAGAAGAATTGAAAAATTGAAAAATAAAAAGCTGCAATTGGACAAGAATGAATACACAAATGCAGGAAGATATTGGGCTCCTCAAGTGCCTAATGATACAATTGGATATTTTTACGGTGGAGATGATACATATCATGCATAGCAGAGCACTTATTTTCCACAGCCATCAAAGCAAGTAAGTGTTTATCTAGTCCCTCCTGGACAGAGATTGGCAAGTTATCAAGATTGTCAATGTGATCAGTGTCAAGATTGTCAATAGGATCAGTGTCAAGTGTAATGCCAATATGATCAATGTCAAGTGCAACACAGTCCTAGTCCACTTGGAGATATCAGTCAGAATTTGCAACAAGGTATGAATCGAAACCAACAATCTAAAGATGATGAATATTTCAAAAATCTTTTGGATGCCTTTTTTGACAGAAGGAGATATATAGGAGAATCTGGGTACTCTTTGCTCTAAAGAATGACGGATTTTTGTAGAAGAATACCTATTAAATTCCCACCTAGTGAGTTTGAGATCATTAAGCAGTTTATGAAGTTGTATGAGCCAAACCCAATTTATTGGCTTGAATCATGGATACTAGTTTCTCTTGATCAACTAGTTGAATGGGATGATATTGTAGATAGGAAAAAGTATGAAGACAATGAAGATGGAGACATTGATTAGACAATGCAACCAATAGAAGATGAAACATGTGCAAGTCAGAATGACTCATATCATAGCTTGCATGATGAAGATGAAGGTACAAGATATCTCTCTTGCATAACAGATTGTGACAAGGAAAGCAGTGTGTGTTATGAGGGATCTAGTGAGTATTTAGATTGTGAAGATGCACCTGATGATTTTGATCTATAATCAAGGGATTCTTCTACCTCTTATGAAGATTAGGATGAAGAGGCAATGGGAAATGTTGATTCTTCATTTGATAGTGAGTATATAATACCTCCAGCTGCAATTGAAAACTACGAAGACACATTTGATGATGAAGAGGTTTGCATATTTGAAAATGGTCCCAAAAATTTTTCAAACCCATTGTATGATGAAGTGATAAAAAAGGATCAAATTATATTTTGCAAATGTATGCCCAAGAATGAACTTCAGGTATTTTTCAAATCTACTTTATGATAGAGAGGAGATAAATTTAGACAAACAAAGTGATTACGGAACAAATGACTGTGTTGGTAATGTTTCTGATTTTTCATTCTCTAATGATTTTGGACCTCTTTTTGATGATGACAAAAGTGAAGAATACAACTATAGTGATCAAAATGTAGAAGCTTGTTCACTTAGCAGTGAGCAAATTCTAGATTTGCTAATTCTTGAATACTAGAGATGTGTACATGAGGGTGATCTTGAAGTTTTGTCTAGCTTACATTTGTTTTGACAGTGAAAGATCTTTGTGTGATGATTCTTATGACTCCCAATACATTTCTCAAAATGATGGTGAAACCTTTGAAGTTGATCAAAAGTATGTGTCCATTCAAGATGAGGTATGTGATTTTGAAATTTTTAACTCATGTGGAGAAGAATTTTATCTACATACCAAGGATGATAGAGGTCCAAATTTTATTGGTTCATATATGCTTGATATTCAAGATATTGGTCATAATCTAATGTTGTTTCCAAAGAGTAGTATCAAAGAGGTGCAAAAGGTTTTAGATTTGTTTGTCTCAAATAGTGTTGATATGATAGAATCTTTTGTTTCTCAAGAGAAGCACTTTGATGGTGCATTTTCAATACAACTGGGAGAATGTTTCATAATAAATAGTAGTGAGAAAGATAATGAGGAATGTTGTATTGAATATGCATGCATTTTGTATGTTGAAGATAATAGGGGTTTGTCCCATGATGATGAAGAATTTTAATTGTTGAGTGGTGTAGGGATTTTGGGCCAAACCGAGCATGATGATTCTCTAAGAACTTTCAATAACAATAATAGAGTAGGTTGCATGAATGTCTTCAAGAAGAATCTGATGAACTCAAGACAAAACCAGGTATTTGATAAGGGAAAGTATGGTTTGAGTTTTAGATCGTAACAGCTCAGAATAGGTGAAGTTAAAACACAGAGGATTAAGGGTTGCCAGTGCATGGACAACTCTTGATGGTCCTCTTCAAAATTCTTTTCCATGCATAGTAGTTTAGGGTTTTGATTCACCTCCATTTTGCATTCATTTTCCATTCATTCCATCATGTTATATGTCCATTTCCATTTTTCTCATTGCTCATCATTTTGTGTCTAGTCTGCTCACCCAAAGATCTAGATCCTTGCAATGATCTCACAATCATTCATTCCTAGATGGAGCCACTGTTGAAACTTTAAAATTCTGATGATTTTTCATGTTGTTCATTCCCATGAATTTTCCAAATGAGTTCTACCTTGAGCACATTTTCCTCTCTTCATGATATTTTTACCCATATTTTTCCCATATAGCCCCATAATATCCATCGAGTCTTGAATAATTCACATCATGGTCTATATAGGCATAAGAATGCCAGGGTCTCCCCAATCCATTTTTCATTTTCTACTAGTATACATCTGTGTTGCCTATCGGCAAGATGTTTTAGGTGTCACAGCGATTGGATTTCACTTATTGTCACCGTTCAGCAGGACTTTCATCATGGTTTTGGCAACAGAGGATGATTCATATCGGCAGGAGGGCCACCGTCAGAATGAGGTCTTACTGATTACATTATATCTCAGTGACTAGCACATTGAACAACATATCAGCATGAGATTGGTCCTCGATGTAAGCTCTTACTAAACTCATTATGTCTCACTGACCAGCACAAGAAGGTACTTTTCAGTGAGAAACTTTTTTGTCAAAGTGAGGTCATAGAGAAAATGCTTATGTCTTGCCAATTATGTGTGCATGGACTTGTTTCGGTTAGACCAAAAGTCTTTAGAGTAATGTCATAGCGAATCCTTTTTGTCTCACCGACTATCGGGGTCCAAGCAAGCACTTCAGGAAAACAAAGTGTATTCAGGATGAGGTCATGGGGAGGTTGTTTTGTCTCACCGATTGACACACATAGGAGAAACATTTCGATAAGACTCATGAGCTTCGATGTAGAGTCTCAGCGAATCCGTCAAGTCTTTCTGACAAAGTCTAATGAATGGTTTTCGGTGTGAGAACAATATTGTCTCAACAAAGGTGAAGGTTATGTCTCGGTGAGAAACTGCTTGTGTCTCAGGGATTGGGAGAAAACATTTGGGGTGACTCTCGGTATAACAAAGTATTTTCTATATAAAGTCTCCCTGACAGTGGAAGGTCACAGCGAAACACAAAGAACTAAGGGACGACTAATGGCGATACAATTGCCTTCAGCATGACTACCAAAATGTTATGGAAAATGTCTACTGATAATTAACAAAATTCAAATACTGTGGCCGACATGTGAATTTCTAAATACAGTTGTAGGCTGACATGGATTTGGAAGCAATGTGTTTCCTGATGCTAGTGTATAAATATCCCTTCCTGATTGTGAATAATCAATCAGCTATTAGACATTCAATACAATAGGTAGATTAGGAATGGATACAGTAGAATAAAATTCTCTGATCAGAGACTATGATGCATGTTTTCAAATGGCGATTTCAATGAAAATTAGTTGGTGTGGTAGTTTATTTCTAGTGTCAATTGTCTGTTGAGTTTATTGAAAAGTATTGCTAAGCTGTCTCCAAGTTGATGCTTTCTGGTTGTTTAAATTGATATAACAAGTTTATTTTAGTTTATATCAATGCACATTTGTTGTATATATGTGGTTAATTAACTGGTTCAATCAAGGAGAGATTAAATCCTTTTGGTTGATCACAATAATCAGGGAGGTTTATCTGGATTATTAAAGTAGAGCTTAGTAGTCACAGTCTTGCATGTTTATACAAGTTATAAATAGATCATATGTTGACAATTTGAGTTTTTGCCAGAATAAGTTTTCCACTTCTATTTCATTTGACTCAACATACCCAATAAGGCACTGGTCTTTGCATTTCATCATTCAGATTCATTTAGTTTCCTTACATTTTTTTATTGAACATTATAGGATCTAGATTAGAAGATTGCTATTGCTACTTATACCAAGTTTGATTTCATTTGTTCACTTCCATCTGCCATTGTGGACAAATCATTGCAAGAAAGATAATCATAAGTCATGTCTACCCAATTTAGATAGGTACACCTGCCTAGGTCTGGTAGCACCTGAAGAGTAGAAGGTTTAATTCATTTGACCTTCTATGTTACCCTAAAATGTATCAAGAGAATGGCAGCCTCTTGAGGCATCCTACCTACATTTTTTAGAGCTAACAAAAGGTACGTATTGGTTATCCCTCATAACATTCCTACATAACGTGATTGCATAATCTTCCATAATCCAAGGGGGTATCATAATGAGTTGTTGGTTTATGAGTTTTCAACTCCAAATGTGATTCTTCTCTAGTCCCAAACTTAAACAAGTTTCAAGAATCTTCACTTCTCTTTAGTTCTTTTCCTCTTGCCATCTTGGAATAAGAACTTTCAACCTTTATCTTCCCATAAGCTTTATGTTTAACTTACGTAATGAGCCCATAGGCACCAAAGCTATACTTGGTAGCTCTGATACCACATGTAATAACCCCAATGTTTTGATTAGTAAAATTTCAATTTTTTTCACCTCAAGTGAACGATCCATGATGTCACAACATAGTAATAATTTTTTTCCTTCCATAATGTAAATTACATGCACATTTGAAATAAACACTATTTTAAACTTCTATTGCATTTTCGTTGTAATTTTGTAAGTCTTTCCATAATATAGATTTCATATTGAATAAATTAAAGTTTATCATTCATGAATACATTCTTCCATATAAATGGGTACATGATACATACATAGCTCCTCTGAGATTCATTTGGCAATAGATATATAAATGATCCTAATTTCATTGTATTGGTGCATTCATTATAGATGTGATTGCTCCCTGGTGCATACACTCTAGTTGTCCCCAAGATTGGTGCAAACATCTACAAACCTTAGTTGCCAACTAATGAGGAGAAACATTACTCAAGCAATTTTCTGCTAACCACAAACTTAAATGCGGTCCCCTACACATCTGCCACATATGGAAAGATGGCCCCACCCTAGATGAAGAGATGGGTTGGTAAGTCCCCATAACAATAGCCTATCTGAGCTTAGTGTTGTGTCCTACATAACTAAAACCTAATCATACGATAGCTACACCTACGAGTATGAAGATCCTAAACTAGAATGCATAAAAGAAACATAGTGAATTGACAATGTAAACAATGACTACTTACACTACTTTTTCCAAAGCATTCTTATCTAGTACTTTGAGTGACAACCATCCTATTCACATACACTACAATAGGTCAATTTGGATTATAACAATTCATATACTATTCTTAGGTAATTTCCATCCATAGGTAATCATTAGACTCATAAATAACCTATTCCCCTTTTCCCAAAACACAATGGTATCTCTACCAATAAGCATAAGTGTAAGTTACCCCTTCAATGGATATTTCAATCCCAAGTATAACATATGAGATTTTCTAGTCTACAAAATAACTTTACATAAACAAATCAACAAGTTATTCCCTTCAATGGATAGCTTAGACCCAGGAATAACTTTATAATCTAAAGTATAGCTACATAAGCTTCATATTATAATAGAATAAATATTTAATTGATAACTAACTCCATTCAGTAATATACCATGACAATAAGTGATTCTCATCAAAAGTATAATCTCACTAATAAATGACCTCACTCAAAGAATAGACATATCAGTAAATGATTCTATTCAAGACTGTAATCTCCTTAGTAAAAAGGGTTATTCAAATAGTAGAATCTTGTCATCATTATGACTACTCATTAAGAGTATAAAGCAACCCAAGCAGGTAACAACTCAAACTCAATAGGTAATCCCACCTATAGCTACAAACAAATTTATTAAATCATAAACTGAAGTCATCTACTTAACCACACAGGCAAGTCTCAACCTTGGTATACTCTAATCCCAAATATAATCTATAATCAACAATCAATTTGATTGTGTAGGTTAATCCCAACCTATGTGCTTTAGGAAAATCTCAAATACATAACCCATCCAAGTAGATTATTATCAATCTATTGGTTCCAATGGGTAATCAAGTAAATATTCCAACCTAATAGTTAATTGTTAACCTAGGGTTTCAATATACTTCATGACCCAAATAGGTTACTCTCAACCTAGGGTTTTGTTCAGTAGTATAGCAATGATCAAGTGATCATTTAAGTATAGATTAGCAATATGACATCTCATCCTATCATAGATTTCATATTATCACTATTGTTGTATTCCTAAACTTATCATTAGTAAGGTTCTCTAGCACTATAAGCTAACAATGTCAAGTCACTTCATGACATTGATACATTTCATCATATACATGTAGTGTGGACTATCTACATATAGAAACATTATCTAAATTCCCATATAGGGTATATAACAACTATATTAAATCACCCCCTTAAACTATTCATGCTTTCATCTAATCTAGTATATAATACTATTGACGACATCCACTCCTTAATATGGAGTATATAAAAACACCCACAAGGAAATCATAACATTCATGATTCTTTCCCTTTCTATAAGAAAATAGTATGATTCATTAATGCAATAATTCTCATGCAATTCCAAACATATCAATCAAGAAATTAATTCTTTCATAACAAAAGACAAATAAAAGGAGAATAGATTTCCATGCTTGTCAATCACTTAATCCAATAGAATAGTCTAGTTCTCATCTTTCCAATGTTAGCTTGCTAGGATTCACCTTCAATTACTATATTTTCTCAATGCAATATCTTACAATAACCTCTTGCTTTATGTTCTCACAAAATAACTCTAACTCAGAAAAATATAGCTCTCAAATAAAAAAAGCAAAATTTAACTTCTAAATGAACGTTTAAATGAGAGAGAAGGCTCATCTATTTATACTAAATAATGAGACATCATTGCCTATAGAAGTGGTTAGATAGTTGATGCCACTTTGGCCATGCAAGTCAACTCAACACATATAGAAAAAGGTGGAAGCCTTCTAAGTTTACACTCAGCCTAGTAAACAATAGATCGAACTTCTTGCATGCCAGCTATACTTGACTAATTCAATTAAGCACATGATTTAAAATATTAAATTGATTTCTAGGAAAAAAAAAATCTAAAGGAACCAAAGAATTCATAATATGGTGCCAAATTTACAACACATTCCCTATTCTCAAGCCCATGGTTTAACAAAGGAATGAGTCAATATTCATTTGGAAACATATATTACAGTTGACTTGGTCAAAATTGATAATCGATGTAGATTATGAATGAATCAACCTCCAAAAAAATAGTATTTTTTAGTGCTTTTACCCAACACATCTATTATCATGGTAGGTGAGCCCAAAAAAGTGGTTTATAATTGGAGTGAGGAAGGAAAAGTTGAAAAAATTGACTCCATGCCAAAAAATTTCATTTTTGGGTTTGAGAGAACTAATAGGTTCAAATGAACCAAAAGAGGGTTCATTAGACCTTGGGTTTGAGCAAACCCATTCAATGCAAGTTACCACCATCCTGCCAAAAAACACAAAGAAAACCCCTTTTTGACAAGGGGTTCAAATGAACCCTATTTCGCTCGAATCAAGCCCCACCTAGTTCGCTTGAACTGAACCCCACCTAGTTTGAGTGAACCCCCTTTTCCCATCTTCCTGCTCTCTAGCACCAAAAAAAAAAAAAAATTCCCTTCGAAGCTTGGGTTGAGGATGAAAATGGAGGAGATTTCACAAACCCAACTAGAATTAGAGGTTCCTCAAAACAAACTATCCAATGACTATATATTTTAATATGTTTTGGTTTTATTATGTATATGTTTTTCAGTTTTATTAAACATAGGTTTTTCACCTAGAAAATCAAGCTCTATGTTCCACATGTGGAAAAATAGCAGTTATCAAAAATAAAAATGAGTGCACCGGATATTGAAGTCCTTGATCCAACAAAAAAAAATTGAATTTTGATACATACAAAAAAAGTTGTGTTATACACTTCTGTTTATGTTTGAATTGTAATTGGTTTGACTTCAAAACTTGATTAAAGAAAAATATTCAATAAAAACTATCTAACCAATTGGAAGCACTAGATATCAGAGTTACAAATCTAAATTTGAAAGAATTAGAATTTTATCCTTCATGGAAAAAAGGTTATGCATTATACGGTGAGCGTCACTCCTTAAAAATGTTGTTTTATGAAAAAAACTAGTTTTCGAAGGAGATGGAAAAAGAAATGCAATCTTATTCCAAAATTTTTGAAAAAAATATATTTAGAATCTATAGACAAAATGTCACAAATCACTAGTTTGCATCATCTTCAAATTCCTCATGGTTCAGCTACTATAGGTGCCCAAAAAGTGAAGATTTAGTTAGAAAAAATTATTTTAGTGTCCAATTGGGCCAAAAATTGTAAACTAGTATTGTGGGATCACCTTGGCTCACATCATTTTATTCCATGTGTTCTTTACATTTGACTCAGTCCCATGTTTGCTTAATGTATAGGCCACACACTATCAATGCAACACCATGTATGTGCCTATGCATCTTCTAAGTGTTTTACTCACATTAACATAGTGTTGTGTATTGTGTTGCGTTTAACATGTTAAAGCAACATGTTGAATTCTTTTAGCAAGTCATAACCTATACACAAAATACTATGTGTGGCTTCTACTTTCATTAGTTTTTCCTTCTAAGGTGTGGTTTAGGTGTTGCATCCTCTAGAAAACTTATGAGCTGGAAAAGATATATGTTACTCATCTTTTGAATACATATGCAACATGTTATAAACTTGTGCACATCCTTTGTACTATGCGTTATTCTATAGTCATGCGCTTATTCACATATTATCGACCATGGCATATATTCTAAGAATCAACAAAAGTATATATTATTTTGCTTCAAACCAAGCATTGAAACCATACTTTATGATCTTATCCACACACTCCATATAGTCCACTATGTTTGTTAGTATGTATGTTGTGTGGGTATTGATTTATTCCATGTACTATAATAGCGTTGGCCAAGGGTATTTTCTAAATGCATAAATACATCAAATATTATAATATATATATACTTAGGCAAATAAGTTCATATAAATAATTCATTCGATATTTGAATAAGTATGTGTTATCATTATCTATGAACAATACACATGTGTATATACATACACATATACATATATATATTTTCAAATAATTTTGACAATAAAAATGTATATGTTTATATATATATACTTATATGTGCGATTGTATGTTTCTGTTATGTACTTCATGAACACATATTAATATATATATTTTAAACATATATATCATTACTTTGCTTCCTTTCATTGAAACACATATATTCATATCCTTGTCGATATGCATATATATTAAGAATATAAATACACATATATATAATTGATTCCTTGTGCAAGTATGCTCATAAGTATTTCTACTCATAGATATGCATAAACACTGTTATGTTCTCATGCATGATTCATTCTATATATACATATCTACATGTATACTTCTAATGTATATGGATCGATGAAAAGACTGCTATTCACAAAGCCCAATACTTGAAGATTCAATCATGTGCAATTCAATTCAAAGAAAGAATTAATGTAATCAAGGATGACCACCCAATTCCAATAAGCCAAGACTAAGATGAAGGGTTCACTTGCCAAATCCAAAATGATTTGAGTCTTCTAAACCAAGAATAGGTCATGAGTGTGTATAAGCTCAGTAAGGTTTCACTAGGGATTACCCGACCAATCACTTCTCTTGAGTGATGTTTCCCCTCCCTTCTGAAGACTTGTGAATTTTTACCTACATCCAACTTGGCACATTTGAAATGGTAGTTAGACGTTCACATGAAATCCAATTTCATCATAAAACATTAGAATATTCATAATATTTCATTGTTCATCATCAATACAAACTTAATTACTCTTTCAAAGCAATAATAACTTAATACCTATTTCAGTATTTCATTCCTTTATCAAACATATCAAAATCATGATTACATGTATCATCTTGTTTACCCGTGTAGGTAAAAGTAACTTAGTAACAACAAATTGGGGTGTGAAAAATTTGCTGAGTTGCCAGAAGTAGCTATCCATAATTATTAGCAAGTTCCTCTTGAAAAATTGACCATGTGACCACACAACCCTTTTTTCTCTTCTCATCACATAACCAATGATACCAAATAAATTGATCTGGTTCTAGGTATAATGTTGTCATATCCACCTTTTGTTGAGTAGGAACATGATGAATATCAAAGAACTGCTCCATTTGGCATAGCCAATTGGTTGGATCTTAGCCATCAAACTTTCTCATATCCAACTTAGGTATGAATTGCCTTGGCATATGATTATAAAAGGAAGTATCCTTCTTGAAACCCAAGTCAACTCCAAGGAATTCATGTCCAACCAAAGCATTATCTCCCACCTTATGAGGTGAATCTTCATCCTTACACCACATACCTTGAATAAATAATTTCAATTCACCCATTTCTTCCATAATTTCTTCTCTAATAATGAAATATCACCCTTGAATTTGTTTATTTCATCCTTAGGGCTAAAATTCTCATTTTCTACTCTCTCATTTTTTAAAGATTCCACCAATGTTTGCCTCTTATTATAGGCTCCATCATGATGGTAGAAAATAATTTTGCAGTAAATCAAACAAATAAAACTTAAATTCTTTGAAATTTTTACTATAATTTACTAGGGTCAAGATACCACTTACCTAGAAAAAAATCCAAGAAATTAGTAGATTTGTAGCCTTGAGAGTGAATTTCTTGGAAACTTTAATTTTTCAATAAATCGCTTATTTATGCTTCAACTTATCCAAATTTTGGATTGTAGACTCCTCTATTATTTCTTCAAAAACCCAATAAAACTCAAGCTCTAATTTGGTAGGATGTGAGAGATGTGTAGATTCCAAATAAATTATGTAGAAACCCTAATTATACAATAATTCATTTAATTTACTCCAATTCATCTAAAATTTAAAATGTAGCTTCTTTAATATGGTCTTGAAAAACCCTTTAAAAATCAGAAAAATATTCATCAAAATATGAAAGATCTGTGCCTTGCAAAATGACCTCCAAAATTGACGAAAATACCTTGTCGTCATGGTACCAAGATCATGCTCTGATACCACTTGTAATAAAATAACTTGCACAATAGAAGAATTTGATAGTAAATATGATGCATTTATACTAAATAATAACTAAGAATAACAAGCCACTTCGAGGGGGAAAACCTCCAATTATCTCCAATTAAAACACAATTCACAATATGATGATGAAACAATGCTCACAACCTCCTATATACCTATTTATGTCTACGATATCATCCAGGCCAACTTAGATAACCCTATATAAGCCCAAGGCTGACCTAAAAAACTAAATAACAATATAATAGTGATAATATGACTTAATTAGGAGTTAAGATAGGCAGAAGTCGACTATTCATAACCTGATGTACTCTAATATTAAGGGTGTAGCATGTTATTTACACAACACAACTGTAATGAAAGGAACCTTCAAAATGTACCATTAATTTAGTATTAAATTTAATAAGTTGTGAAACAACACCTTTAAATTTTTATCTATCAAAATGTTTTACAAGATCATTATAGGTAAATTGAATATTTCCTAATTAAGCTTCAAGGTGTCTGATATTAGCTGTAAGCTCCTTTTCTTTTGATGATAAAATCTTCTTCTTATCTTTTACTTCCTTTTCTAGGTGGTTATTTTTAGTCTTATGTTGTTTTGCTACAGTTTATGCTCTTCCAACTATTTCTTTTTCATCTACAAGTTGGTCATTGATACATTTTTCCTCATCCCTGGTACTTCTCTTACATGTTAACACCCCCTGTTATTCCTTTTCAAGATCTTGTAACTTATTTTTCATATGTTTTACATTATCTATCTTATCCACTTTTTCCTACTTATTTTCAAGCGTTTTTAGAGCAGATTCCCTTTTCATTACATAATGAGAAAGTTTGGGTTGTTGATATTGAACAATTTCTTACATGAAGCAACATGTGCAATGTGAAGTGTGTACTATGAAAGATACCCTATGATATCCCTACTCATTAAAAGAAATTGTATTTGGTTGATTCAATATTTCTCTTGCATTGTATGATTCTCATTCATCAACTTTATAAAGTGTTGAATATTTTGTATAAACTATAAAACACTTTATAGTTATTTTGGTGCAACATCTTTAAACTTGTATTGTTACATGTACTTTATTTTTGAATTAGGTCTTCTTAATCATATCCAAAAGTTATTGAGCCTTCTTATAGTGATTAAGTATATTGTTAGTGTCTTATTGTATGATTTTTTGTGATAATAAATCTTGTTGGTAATTGATTAAATGAAGGACTCTTAATTTATATATTGGTTAGTTGGAATTCTCATATCTTGTAGGATTTATAGGAACGCTTGTTGGTTCTCCAAGTTGTAGGTTCCCAAATCCTTCAATTAATTATTTGTTATCATAAACATAGCATGCTATTAATTTCTTATCATAAAAACAATACATTATTTATTTCTTATCATAAACACACTGTCATCAAGTATCAATTTGTAGGCATATAAGTGTGGCATTCATTGATCACATCCAAGTCACCCATGTCCATATTGTCAAAAAAAATGGCCTTCTATATGAATCCACTCCCTTGAGTAATCTAGCAATACACGTGCTTGATTTGGATGCTTGTAAATCTATATCACATAATTTATTTGAGGGTATTAATGGCTTGTTAGGATGTGCAAGGGTAGATGAGAAACCATGAAGTCTACAATATAAAAATAATAAGGATCAAAACTTGAGAAGAAATTTTTAGCTTGCAAGGATGAACCAAAATTTTGAAGGGCACATTTATGGGTGAATGTAATGGATTGGAGGAGAAAGAATACAATTTGTAGGAAGGGGTGAAAATTCTACCCAAAAAGTGAAACCTAGGATTCCATTTGTAAGAGTTGTAAACTTACATGGAAACCCTAACATTTCACAAGGAACAAAGGACACAATAACCAAAACTTGAGAAATAACTTGTCAATTCTTCATGGAAACTTTGAAGTTATACTAGAACAATAAAAGTGAACAACCCCCACAAATGTATAATTTTTAATATACAAGAACAACACAAAGATTCATATGGGTACAAATCACAAAATTGAACATGACTTAACCAAGTTAACCCATTTATGAATTATTGGATCGATATTCTATAGTGGACTAAAACAAGGACATAGGGAAACACCTACAAGGATGAAATGTAAAATTGTGATGGGTACTAACATTGCACATGCTTTCTAATGAGGCAAGAAGACATAAGTGCAAAGGTGGATAGAATATTTTAATGTAGACTAGGGCAATCATAAAAAATATGTTAAATGATTCTATAAACTTAGGTTTACTAAAAAGTGTAGTCCCCCTTGTCTAATGTCTCTAAGTAAAAATATTTTTTATTTCTTCTCACCTAGAGGACCTAAACTTGTTACCTTCTGCATGTTATCTTCTCACCTAGCTACTCCAAATCCCTATGCTTCCTTCATAGTTGCTTTACATGTTATACTTATGATTACAACCAAATAAGAAATAACACACTCCTCCAATGACAAACCCACATGGCCTATTGTTTCTATTGCCAAAAATTCCATGGTCATTTCAACAAACATAGAGGCAACATGCTGTACACCCATTTTGTTAATAGCGCATCATTAGCACTTGAAACCACTATTCCAAATGTAGAAACACCGGAATTTTTATAGATACCATAAATTTTATTAATGTGATCTAGTTTGCAAGCATTTTAATTATGAATGTATTTTAACTAGTGTAATATGTAAGCATGTGAGTGCTATAGGGAGAATTACTTAATGCATTGGTAGACTTATATGACATGTGTTGAAGTGAGTAATAATTAGAGGTTCTATTTTGTTTAAATCACCTCATGATCATACATAAATGGATTTATTGTTGATACCATAAATAGAATTAAAACATTAATTATTTTTATAACTAATATGTAGGTTTTATGGGGTCCATTCCCAAATTAAAAAAGACATGCACATATAGACATAAATCCTAACTTAAAATTTAAAATAAAATATAACTTAATAACTGTTTAATGAGCCAAAATACTATATCATTCTTGAAAATAACATATAACCAAATATAATAGGGAAACATCATCAACCTATAAAAAAGGAATAAGATTGACAACTCCACTAGATTTCTCCACAATCATTGCAACATGTTTAACAAAATCTTTTTTGGCTACCCAAATGATGCCACATTCAAACAATAAAGAAAATTAAGAGAGTTGGATATTTAAAAATTCATATCCCTTATTACAGGTTGTTAGTGTACACCATTGAATCAAGACTAATTTGAGAAAGGTCCTAGAATATTTTAGAAAGCATAGTCTTCTATCAATTGGATAAGCTTCGAAAAGGCACCAACACGTCACTACATTTTCTAGCCTCTCAAAGCATATCCTCCTCAAAACTATCTCATACACGAATAACATTAGGGGTAAAAAATCTAATAATCTACATTACCTTCAAATATAAGACACCTAATCCATTTCTATCTAAGTCATGGTTCTATTCGCACTTATATTCTCCAACCAATCAATACGAAGATTATCCTTAAATGAAAGAAAATGCATCATATCCATTAATCTAAAATATCCTCAACCATAAATTTGAAATTTCCTCCACTATATGGTGGATCACAACTCACCATTTCACCCTCCATCTATTGCCAATTAACACAAGATACACCATTCAAAAACCATAACTCGCTATTTGAGGCAACTTCTAAACTGAGCTTTGTAATAAATAATAACCACAATCCTTAATAAAAGGTTCGCATGAGAGAAACAAAAATTCTTGCTTGGGATGAGAAATCTATTGTTGGTATAAAGATATGACCAAATAAAGATACTTGTTAGATTGATAATGATGAAAATTTATTATGTTAGGGAATGAAATTTGAGAGAGGGGTAATGAAAAGAATAATTTTCTTTATCCATGTAATGTTTAATATGTCACATTCACTTTGGTGTTGTAGAATTTCATTATCATTTCTTATTATCATTTCACATTATGCCTTGACATGCGATTTAGTTGGAAGATTAATTCCATCCCATGAAGACATGTTCAATAATGAAAGACATTTTAAATAAGGTTCCTTATCATCTTTACTTTATCAAAAATATCCCACTTGTTCTTGTTAGAAAACTCCAATTCCACATGCTAACCATTATTAGAGAGGGAGTATTATATTTTTTTTAATTCCACGTTGATGTTACACTTCATATTCATATTGAACGGTCTGCAGAAAATTAATGACATTTCATTATCATCGTTAAAGTGAAAGTGAAAGTGAACAGTGAAAGAAAACAAAGGGAAAGAAATGTGTGCCGTCCATACTTAAGCCCATCATGTCTGCAACTTATTGTATACGTTTGGTCATCTCACGCGGTTTCATATGTGTTTGGTCATTTCCCTCTCTTTTACCAAGACACGCAAAGAAAACAAATCATATTCCACTGTAAAAATCTACCATGGCAGGCTCCACCTCTCACATTTTTCTGGATTTTTGGTACAAAGTGGCTCCACCTCTCAGATTTTTCTGCTTTTCTTCTGCAAATCACTGTACGCTTTTGGACTCTTTTTTTTGGGGGGGTCTCCGATCACCGACGCCCTCTTTTCTTACCAAGACAAAGCTTGTCACCAATCACAACATTTACTTTAGCTTTTTCTTGTGCCTGCTTTGAAGATTCCTTGTCTTTTATCATCTTTGCTTTTTTCAAAATCTAACCATTTCATATTGTCTACAGAAAATTAGATAACATTTCATTATCATCGTTGAAGTGAAAGAAAGGGAAAGAAATGTGCGTCGTCCATAGCCCGTCATGTCTGCAACTTATTGTATACGTTTGATCATTTCACGTGGTTTCGTATGCGTTTGGTCGTTTCTCTTTCTCTTTTACCAAGACAAGCAAAGAAAACAAATTATATTCCATTCTAAAAATCTACGCCTTGCTTTTCGTACGCAAGTAGCAGCCACTCAATTCACAATCACTCAAATTATATTCCATTCTAAAAATCTACGCCTTACTTTTCGTACGCAAGTAGCAGCCACTCAATCTACAACTTACTTTTCCGCCTTACAAGGTGGCTCCGCCTCTCACTTTTTTCTGCCTTTCTTCTGCGAAATCACTGTACGCTTTTGGTATTTTCTTTTGTCTCTTATCACCGACGCCCTCTTCAGTAACCAAGACAAAGCGCTTTGGTCATTTCTTATCTTCGTCACCTGCAAACTCCTTTTTCACAATTACTTAGCTCTTCACCTTTACCACGCTCAGCCTGCCTCCTTTGCTTTGCTTTCTTTCTGTCATCGCCTTTCACTGCGATCCAATTCCATGGCGTATGGGTATGTGTCTTCGCAAAACGTTCCTATGCAAAGGAGTTCCAAATCTTTAAGTACAAGAGTGAAGAGTACGGAGAAGTGGAGAAAGGTTTTGTGGATGATCAATAAAGGATGATGATGAAGATTAAAAAATGTCAAACAATATTCTTCCCTCCAAGAAGAAACAAAACAAAGGTTGTCTATAAGGCATCTCCCCATTTTTAAAATAAATATGTAGGAAGAAAGATTATGATGGAGAATTTCTATGAACTTTTCTAAAATATTGTTTTTCCAATATCAAAACTTATGTTACAATCAAATTAGGTACAAGACTAAGCAGTAAAGAAGGTGACAAGTTAGGACCAAATTAAAATTAATGAAGAATAAAATTGAAAGATAGTGATGGGGATGAAAATTTTGATCAGGTTGTCTTCAAAGAGAAGATGTATTTACTTAATAGTTTTCTCTAAGTTTGCTTGATGGGAATCAAAAAATAAACTTACAATATCTCTTAATTATTCATCTATATGTACTAAATATAGGAGACTAATAAACATAACTGGTACAAAGAATCACTCAAATCAAAAAATGATGGAGATGTGATATCATGTGTCATCCAACTATTGTAGTTATCTTATGATAAGTGCACACATGCAAGATGTCTAAATTTGAACATTTGGTTAGAAATTTATGAATTTTGAAATGCAAGAGTCCTCAACCTCAAAGAATATGAAACATCTTAATCTAGATTAATATTTATAAATTTTAAAGAACCAATGAATGCCTTTGTAGAAGGAGAAGGAGCATTAGGAGGTCTCAATGTCATCATAACTATTAAGACCTACCAAATAATATTTTTTTCTCTTATGTATCATTATTAAATGGTAAGTTATGATAATCATCAAGAGATATTAAAAAAATATAAAATGGTCATTTAAGAATGTAGAATGGTGTAACTTTGGACATAGATCTCCCAAATTCTAATCCAAATGGCATGTGGGTACTTAGTCATTGAGATCATATTTGAGATCTCCTAAAAGAATCACTATCAATAGTAGAACCAAGAAATCAGGTAAGTAATTCCCCATGCTATCCTCTAGTTATGAGTCCCTAGTTTAAGGATAAGTCCATAGAGATAGGGCAAGAGGAATGAGGCCATTTAAAGTGTTTCAGGATATTTTCTTTCCAAGACTTATAGCTACCTTTGCTTATGATGACTATAAAATAATGAATTAAAAACCCATGATTTATAGTGATAGACTCCACATGTACCAATCAGAGATTGAAACATGTGAAACACCACCCACAACATAAAAATGGTCCCATAATTTGTAAATTATCCAAAGTATAAGTTAAAACAAAAATAGAATTCAACTTACGATAACATTACTTGAAGTGAATTCTATAAAAACTAAGTGGGTGATCGCAAAGCACTTGAAATTAACTTTTCAACACCTAT
>VDFB02055725.1:54457-65329 GCA_007258455.2 Sequoia sempervirens
TTGTTTTATTAATATTTAATAATCCAAAATATTATATTTCGAACTTTTGCATGTAAGATATATATATATATGTTATATTATTTATATATTATTTAAATATATATTTAATATAATATATATATATATATATTTTTTATATATAGGTAATTAAATTATTTCTGTATTAAAAATAAGTGTTAGTAGAATTTGAGATTAATTAGTTAAAAAAGATGATTCTGTTTTTGTTATTTTAATTAAGATTTGTATAAATAGAATTAGAATTGTGAATATATGGAAAGTGCTCATTGTGATTTTGAGAAAATTTTAAGAGTAAATTAAATGAAGTGATTATCTTCCTTGTTATTAGATTAGATCTTTTAAATACATTGATTTATATTATGCTGATAACAAACTGATGCAAATTGGATTTAGAGTATCCGAATGATAGATATTTACTTTATTACTTTGTCTTATGATTGTGTTTTTTTTTTTGGGGGGGGCATATTTGGGAGAGTTTTAAATAAACAAGTCTTCCAGATCAATTTTTACTGTGGGGATTATGATTGTTGAGTTGGGTTTATGTGTTGGCTAAGTTGTGTACATGATTTTAGTTTGGTACTCGATTTCCTGATTTTGTGAAAATAGATGTTGTTGTTTGTCATATATGGTGTTGAAAATTGCCTATTTTATCATTCTACACTTTGTAAAACCTTAGTCAAGAAAACATAGTTTCTCATGTTATGTTTAGGGGAGTGGCTGTTTGTAAGGGCCGACACACAAAGTGGTGTCAGGGTAACTTACAGATAGTTAACTAAGTCAGTGAGAATTAAATGACACATTAGTTAGATTAAAACTCTTAACAAGATGTTTATGCCTCTCTTATGACTCTTGAGCTACTTCAGTCATGAGTATAAGATGAGAAGGCCTGGAATGGAAAATCAGTGTCTTGTTTCCTTTAAAAGACATTCGATTCCACAATAGTATGCAATAGGGGCCGGGTTTCGTAAGAGGTTACCAGGTAACCCAAGGATTGGGGCTCTGACTCAGGAAGAAACACCAAGGTAACCTTGTATCAAGCAGATGACACTCCACCTAGAATAACAGTTAACCCTATTTTTCTGGTATAATCAATTGTCAAAAATCTGGAAGCAATGTAACCATTAGATTGTTTGTACTAGTGTCTAGGGTTAGTAGATTAGGTCTAGGTAACCTCATTACTATCTCCTAGCATGGGGGGTGGACCTACGGGTACCACATGGTTGGGTGGAACGTGCACCTTACTCCGTTGGGTCCCCAGTTTGATCATGGTATTGAGAGCTTCATGGATGGAGAGCTCGCACTTGGATCTTATATGTACTTCCTCATTGTATATTGTAAAATTTGTATTGTTAAAACAACCCTCAATGTTGTGAGGTGATCATTTGTAAAATGTAACTATTATTTGAACTACCTCATCAAGATGGATGAGTATTGTATATTCTATCAAATGCAATGTATGGAAAAACATGTATGTACTTTATGTTATTATGAATGGTATTCAAATGAAATTTCAATGTTATGCAAAGTTTATCTTATGTTAATGTTATTAATATGTGCAATGCGAAATACTTTAGTCACTTATGGAAAACTCAAAGTAGTGAATCATTTAGTAACTTAACGAATGTATGCAATTAATCAACTTAATATTAATACTTAAAAAAAATTATTACACTTTATTACACTATTGCAACATTCTTAGGGTTATTAAAATCCAGGCATTTACACTTTTTAGGTTAAGAAATTATATTATTGATTCTAGAGCTTCATAAAATGTGATGCTTGCCCGAATAGCCAAAGCTTTAGGTTTATGTTTTACATCTTCATAGCCTAGAAAATGTTATTCTATGGATGGATCTCCTGTCCCTATTATAGGTTAGATCAGAGATGGCCAAGTAGCCTTGGCGACTTTCCCTAGAAAGAGATTAAAACTAACCATACTGGTTGTTGATATCCCATCTAGCTATGGGATGCTTTTGAGTATAATCTTTTGTAAAGACTTTGGTGTGGAAATACAAATGGATTGGTCTCATGCCCTGATACCATTGGATGGGAAGAAAGTACAATTAAATCTTGGACCAAAGGCCAAGTTCAATGTTCTAAAGTCTAGTGATCTGAGGGTAGATATACTATTTGTTGAAATAGGGTTGGCTACTTATATGTGTACTTTTGATAAAGAAGAAAACCTGAATCTCATCAATCTAGATTTAATCAATGAATTGTGGACACTGGAATTTGATGGAAACTACGTTAATGCTAGACCAGGTGCATTAGTAGTTTTTATTTCACCAGATGGCTATAAATTCCCTTTTTCTTTCAAATTGGAATTTTCTAATACCAATAACACAACCGAGTATGAAGCCCTATTGCTTGGTCTAAGTGTAGCTAAAGAGAAGGGGATTAAGCAATTGAGAGTAGTGGGAGATGCTAAACTAGTGGTTAAGCAAATCGGGAAGGTTTCCATTATGAAAAATGTTTGGCTCAAGCATTATAGGAACAAAGTTTTGGATTGTATAGAATATTTTGATACCTTCTCTATAGAATCAGTTCCAAGAGACCAGAATACCAGAGTAGATTCCCTTGTATTCTCAGTGTCATTGTTTCTACCACATCTTGATTTTAAAGATAAGCCATACCAAATTAAGATTGTGTATTGACCTAGTGTCCTTGACAATGTAAATCATTGGAAGGTATTTAATAATGATCAAAAAATTATTGCATTTTTGGAGAAAGTTGAATCTTTTCTTTGAAGGAAGTAATGATAAAAGAAATGAAATCTTAGAAGGTAAAATTTGTGCTTCAGAAGGAGAGCAGTGTGAGAATATTCAATTGAAAAGGAATAAAATTCCTAAAGGTTTAGTCTCTTTCAAGGATTTATTCAACAGACATAATCAATACTTGAAGCAAAGGAGTTAGGTTTATGTTGAGTCATCTGTTGAGTTTGATAGGGTTAATATTGGCACTAAAGATGACCCCAAAATTGTATGTATTGGTAAATGTTGTTCTTCTCAAGAGAGAGAGAGATGTTGATCTCTTTCTTGATTAAGTATAGAGATTTTTTTGCATGGTGCTATGCTGATTTCAAGAAATTTAGAACTGGGGAATTGCAACATAAGATACCATTGAAGCTTGGCTCTGCAACTTATAGGCAGAAGCAAAAAACTTATAATCCCAAGATTGCAGAGGCTATTTTTAGTGAGATTGATATGATGCTGAAGGAAAAAATTATTTATCCTATCCACCATTCTACATGGGTAGCCAATCTAGTTCTTGTGAGGAAGAAAAATGGAGAAATAAGGATATGTGTTGATTTCAGGAACTTAAATCAAGATTCTTTAAAGGATAATTGTCCATTACCTGTGATGGATCACATCTTGCAAACTGCTGCTAGTTCCAAGATGATGTCTATGCTCGATGGTTTTTCTAGTTGGGCAACCTAGGAGGCAGGGGCATGTGCAGATCATGATGGGCCAAAAGTGGCAATATGATGGGTATTTGTAGGTATGTAGTCGATGACTTTTTTTACCCAAAATTTATGAAAATGTGGTTTTAAAGGAGATTCCTTTCCACCAATATAAATTATGCTTTACTTTGAATTTAATAAATAATTATTATTCATTTTCATTTGAATTACTTTACTAAAATGTTGATTGATAGTTGATTGAAAAATCTATAGCTTCAAATGGTATCACATTTTGAATCCAAACATGTATCACATCTATGCTTCATATGCTATAGGATTAAAAAAAAAATAAAAAATTGAATTTCATGAAGTTTTGACCAAGCATGTGGTCGACATGTTTGTGCTTTTATATTTTTAAAAAGTTGTAAATAAAAACTCATAAATTAATTATTTACTTGGAAACAAATTGCAAAAAAAATATGATCACATCCGACATGAGTCCCTCTACTTATTTCTGTAAAATCTTATAAATTTTTATCAATTTATTATGGTTAGGTAGTTAGACACACTCTAAGTACTCTTATTTTTCCCTCTCGAATTTAAGTACTCATCACATTGAAATTTAAAATTTTCACCAAATAGGATTTTAAAAAAAAACCTAGTGAGTTTACAAACCACATTCAATTTTCACATTAGATTCTATTCTTTACATATTTTGAAATATAGATAACTTATTCAAATTTCTTACACTGTTGCCTAACTCGATTTTTTCTAAATTCTTACACCATGGGCCTATTTTTTTTTCATGATGATCCTCAAGCATACCTGCCCCTGTGTAAGAACAACATAAAACTACTTTCACTACTCCTGTTGGTGTTTTTGCATATAATAGAATTCCTTTTCATATCATAAAGGTAGGAGAAACCTTTCAAAGGGTGATGGATTTATCATTTGAGGATTTGAGGAATAAAATCATTGTGATTTATTTGAATGATCTAATAGTGTTCTCTAAGAAGAGGGATAACCCCCTACATGATTTGGAGGTAATACTACAACACTCCAGAGATGAGGGAATTTCCTTAAACCCTAAGAAATTAGTTTTTGCTGTGGAAAAAGGAAAACTCTTGGGTCATATTGTTTTGAAGGATACAATTAAAGTGGATCCTAAAAGAGTAAAGGGAATCATGCAGCTGAGATTACCTACTAGAAAAGATGGTACTAGGTCTTTCTTTGGTCAAGTGAATTTTCTAAGGAGGTTTGTACCTGATTTTGTTGAGCTAACAAAGCCTATTTCTAATATGATGAAGAATCATCCTATAGGGTATGTGCAGAATCATGATGGCCCAAAAAGTGGTGATATGATGGGTATGCATAGGGTATGTGGATGACAACTTTTTTTACCCAAAATTGATGAAACGAAAAGGGTCTTTAAAGGAGATTTTTAGCTTTCCATCAATATAAATTATGCTTCACTTTGACTTTAATAAATAGTTATTATTCATTGTCTATTTGAATTATGACTAAAGTCTTGATTGATAGGTTGATTGAAAAAAAAATATAGGTTTCAAACGGTATCACATTTTTTGAATTTGAAACATGTGTCACATTCTATGCTTCACATACTATAGTATTAAAAAAAGATGAATTTCATGAAGTTTTGACCAGGTTAAGGTGGTTAGACATACACGTTTTTATATATTTTAAGAGTTGTAATAAAAAAATCATAATTAATTATTTACTTGGAAAAAAATTACAGAAAAATATGCATCACATCAGAAGATGAGTCCTCTACTTATATCTAAAATATTATTATTTTATTGTGGTTAGGGTGGTCAGACATACACCTACTTATTTTTTCCTTGAAATTTAATTACTACTGCATTGAAATTTCAATTTTTCACCAAATAGATTTTAAAAAAAATAAACCTAGTAGTTTAGAAACTACATTCAATTTGATAAAAATTCTATTCTTACATATTTTTGAAATAATATAGATAACTTATTGAAATTTATATGTCAAGTTGCCTAACTCTAATTTTTCTAATTTTTTCGCCACTTAAGGGCTTGTTTTTTCCATGACGATCCTAGATATATACCTTGTATTTAAATGGAGTAGTGAGGGGAAGAAGTCTTTTGAAGATATTAAAAATACAATTGCAAACACTCCTAGCTTAGTTCATCTTGATTTTGCTAAGGATTTCATCATATATAGCCATGCCTCTGCGCATACTCTATCAACCATCTTAAGAAAGTGTTGAGGCTCCCATCTCTTTTATGAGAATTCCTCTTAAGAAATATGAACTTAAATATTATTCACTTGAAAAACACGCATACACTATTGTGAAAGCACTTAAGAGTTTCAAGTTCTATATCCTTCATTCTCATACAACTGTTTTTGTTCTTGAAATTGCGGTGAAGAGTATACTCACTCAACAAGATATTGGGTGCAATAAGAGAGGATCTTAGATAGCCAAGGTTTAAGAATATGACCTGGATATTAAGCCCACTAATTTGGTTATGGGAAAAGGTTTGGATAAAATGATTGCTAAGAGTGAACTTGTAAAAGAGGAAAATTTTCCATTGGTGTTGTTTACAATTAGAACTAATGAGTGGTTTTTTGATATCTCTTATTTCCTAAATTATGGTGATTTCCCATCACATTTTTCATCTAGGGAAAAGAGGAATTTGAAGCTTAAAGCTAATAAGTATTTTCTTTGGGAAGGAAATTTGTATATAGGTGTGGATGGGATATTCTTGTGGTGTGTTGATAGAAAGCAGCAAAATAAATTATTAGAAGGCTTTCATAGTGAAGCTTGTGGTGGAAATTTTTTGGATTCTATAATAGCTTTCAAGATCCTCCATCATAGATTTTATCATCCTAGTATGTTTAAAGATTCTTATGAATGGGTATCGAAATGTGAAAAGTGTTTGAAATTCACTGGGAGGCCACAACTTGATGCTTTACCTTTGAAGCCTATAATAATAGATGAACCTTTCTAGAAATGGGACCTAGATTTCATTGGTTTAATTAATCCAAGTTCAAGTGCATTGCATACACATATCTTGATTGCTACAAATTATTTTACCAAATGGGTTGAAGTTATTTTGGTTAAGCATAATATTACAGAGGTTCTATGCGATTTTCTAAAAGAGAATGTTTTGCTAATGTTTGGGGTGCCCAAGAAAATTTTCATTGATAATGCTAGATCATTTTCTTCTGTTGAGATTACTCTTTTTTGCTATGACTATGGTATCAACCTTACTCATTCGTCTGATTATTGCCCCCAAGGAAATGGGCAAGCCAAGTCTAGCAATAAAAACTTGATTACCATTAACAAGAAGCTGGAGGACGAGAATCAAAGGAGATGGAACAAAAGGTTATATGATGCCCTATGGGATGATAGAGTAACCTATAAAAAGGCTATTCAAATTTCCCCCTTTCAGTTAGTATATGGCATCCATAGTACCTTACCAACTCCCTTGGAGATTTTAGCACTTAATTTGTACAAAGCTATAGAAGATGGCCAATTTTAGAGTGAACTAGAAAAATGAATTATGTATCTAAATGAGTTGGAGGAGAAGAGAGAGCTAGTGGTGGATAAAATTTCCAAGCATTAGCAGATGGTAAAGATATTTTTTGATAAAAAATCTTGGCAAAGGGATTTTGCAGTTGGTGATTTAGTCCCCCTCTAGGATAGAAGAAAAGAGCCAAAAGGAGCACATAAGAAATTCAATTCCCTCTAGAGAGGGACTATAAAGATCAAACAAGTTATTGGTAATCATTATTTTTGGTTGTCTTATCTTGATGGAACCATTCTACCTCTTGCCTACAATGGGAAAGCTTTGAAACTTCTTGAATAACTGAGTCATTGGTTTCCTCTTTGTATATAGTTTTCTATTTTTTTTGTTTGGTTTTTGGTTTGTCTGGTTTTTCCTCTATTTTCCAAATGAATAAAGCTTTGTTTCATGGTTTTTTGGGTTCTCTGTGTCCTACCAGTCCTTGTCCCCATTCAAAGCCAATGTTACCTATGGGTATATCATGCACTATGCAATTTTTGAAATTTTATTTTTCTTAGTCTTTTAACTCTTCATCTCATCCAAGTTTGGAGTCCTTTCCCTCATTTTAACCTTTCTTGTGAGATTCTTTGAGTTCCTAACCTCTTGTCACAGATTCTCTAGGTTTTATAACCCAACTCATTGGCACCTAATGTTCTTTAACCTTGTTGAGAGGTTCGTAAGTTTTATAACCAACCAATAGTTTGACTAGGTCTTCCTCTCAACATCAAGTGTGTTGGTATAATAGTATATCCCATGTTTTCATGGAGTCGAGAGTTTTCATAACTTCATAACCTCTGATTCTGGTTCTAAATTTTTGATATTCCATGACAGAGTGACATATTATTCATTCTACCTGTTTCGAAGCATTGCCTATTCATTTAAAGATGTGTATGGGATAACTTGGAGATGTCTTGTCAATAGTTTTCAAAAAGCACACAAATCTTTGGGTTTCTTTTACTGAGGTTTCAAATAGAGAACCATATTAATGCAACATTAAACGCACATCTTGTTGATGACATAACTTGAGGTGGTAGAATTATTGCTAAATTTTTAAGTTACATTTCTTTCTCCTGCAATCTACTCTTCTAGGTGTTTGTGTGTTTCTTTATGTGCTAGGAGTTCATGCAGTTCAAAATTGGAAATCATTGGCTTGGCGTGAGGTACATAGAGCTCAGACCTTTTAAGTTGGAAGAATTCTAGGTGCACTTGGAAAGTAACAAGAATTCTGAGCTAGATGTAAAATTGTTAGAAAGTAGGCTAACTCACATTGGAGGGTTCCTAGAAGATGTGTTGAGTTTGGAATTGATAAGTGCATGTGCAAGAAGGTACATTCCAAAGACATGAGAAATTAAAGCCACAGATAGGACTGTAATTGCAGAAATTTCTCCTGAAGTTGTTTCCTGTGCAACGAGGATTCTTGAAAAGGAACTTGTAGAGGACATTTCTATCATAGTGGTACATGAATTTTTCAAGGAAAATGAAGATTGGTGTAAGAAATCCATGGCCAAAACCTGGTTGAAGTCGGAAAGAAAATGTATCCTTAAATTACCTTAGTATCCTGAAGATTTACTGATATTTCTAGAAGTTTTTCGACAAATGGCTATGGTCAATATTAAGTATATGAACATGGGGAAATGAGGGTATGTCTTCCCATTTAAGACCCCTTCTTTTATGTGCAAAATAAACCAGGTGGCCAGGGGAGTTGAAGGAGTCCTTAAGGAATAAAACCTCCACTATCTATCTATGAGAGCTAATTTTGATAGTAAGGGTTTTGTGAAGCAAAATCTCTATAGAGGGAGTTTATATCAACATGACCAATCTATTGAAGATTTATGGGAATATTGTGTTGATGATAATGAAGTTTTGAGAAGAGATTATATGAGGTTAACTCTAAAATAGATATAATATTTTGGTTTGTCATTTCAAATTCCTAAAAATGTAGTTGAGGATTTGATAATCATAGATCTTGAATATGAAAAGTTTCCTGATAAATCCCACCCTAGGGTTGATTAGAACCAAAGTGAAATTTGAGATATAAGGGTGTGTGCTGCTCCAATACTTAAAAGGACTTAGGATTGGTTGGATGGGAAATGGCGACAAGTTGTTGGTCCTGTTTAGGAGCCTAAGTCATCACATAAGAATGAATAGGGGTCTTTGCAAGCATCTGGTGCAAGTGTATCATCGAGGAAAATCTATGTTAGGTCCTCTAGTGTAAATTGTTAGTCAGGAGGTGATGGAGATAGGATAGAAGAAACAACCAAGTTGAAAACCATATATGAACAAGCCAATGTTCTTTCTCCTACCCCTAAGAAGAAGACCAGTCAAGAAAAATCTATGCTTGTAGACTCTGTAACTATGTTTCAACATATTGTCAAAGATAATATTTATCCTTCTTTGTCTAAAGTGCCTACTTCTCCGGTTAAGAATTCACCCATCATTCCTAGTTACCCTAAAGAAATTGTTAGTGGGAATGCAAATTTTGGTCTAGTAGTAGCCTTCCCAAGATGGTTGAAGAAAGCAATGGAGAAGAAGAGAAAGCATATTCCTACGATGACAGTTGGAGTGGATATAGTTGCAAAGTTACTTCAAAGCTCTTCAAAACCTAAGAATGCTAGGAGAATGTCAAGGATGGTGACTAATGTTACTTCTGGAAATCAAATATTAGAAGTTGTTGAGCCTATGAAGGATTTAAATGAAGATTAAATAATGAAGGTGGACTATAAAGTTACACATGTCAATATGGGGCCTCCAATGTAGTAGAAGGTGATGTGCACCATGCCAATTATTTAGTCAATGTTTTGATTAAAAGAGTGAAAGAATAGTGGAAAGGAAATAAAGAGTGAAAGAATAGTGGAAAGGAAATATAAAACTGCAATCTCAAGTCCCCACTTTGGGAAACTTTATTTCTTCCATGGCCACTCCTCCTACATATGTTGAAGCCTAAAGTTCTTAGGTAGAAGGCATCAATGTGCTCACCATAAATAAAATTATAAATAATTTGAGCTATTCCAAAGCTACTAGTGAGGGGATTAATAAAATATGTTAGGAGGCTATCTTATTTCTTAATAATTTTTTTCTCTTTTACTTGAGTTATTAACAAGAGGAAGGAGCTAGTAACAAAACTTTAGTAGGTCAAAAAAGATCAAACTAGTCTCGATGCGCTCTCTTAGGAAATGCAAGAATTGATCTCTATGGATTGAAAAATATTAATTGGTGAGCATATTGTGAATAATCCTAACGACCTAGACCCTTCCTACTCTGATTCATTGGAATGGAAATTGAATATGTATGATAATTTGGTGAAGGAAAGTAATAAAACACTTGATCAATATTTTGAAATGTTGGTGGAAATTAAAGAATATTGTCATATTTTGGGAGTTGAAATTACTAACGAGTTTGATGAAAGGATTATATATATAAAAAATATATCTCTAAAGTTTAGACAAACATTCAATAAAGAAATAGTTGATCTTGCTACGGTGACATGGGATTCCTTCTTGAAACACAATATTATGTAGATCCACTTGAAATCTTATAAATGTAGAGAAGAGAGAAGATCTGAAATGTTGGTCGAGTTTGAAATTGCTTTAGGAAAATTGAGAACCAGGTTACATATTACTACAATGCTAGGAAGCAAGGAAATATTTACAATTTTCACCAAATATCAAGATTATAGGTCTAGGATGAAGGAATAGGAAAAGGTGCGGGAAATTGAAGCGAATGAAGTTCTGGAAGATGAAGTGGGAAAGTGATGCATAGTTATTTTTAGAATTTCATGAAACTTGCTTTAATTTTAGTTCTTTTAAGTTAAAGAATATTTTGATTTTTGGGGGCGGTTGTCTTCAAGAAACTGTTACCATAGACAGTTGGTTTATGCTTTAAATATGGGTTTGGCC
>VDFB02055726.1:0-26256 GCA_007258455.2 Sequoia sempervirens
TAATATTCGACTGATATTTTATTTTCAAATCTGTATACACAAAAATTGAAATTCTTTTTTTTTACTGTTCAAAGTTTACAAACTTAGGGTTTATATTCATGCGGCCGCGGCAAGTCTAGGCTGCGTTTTTTTTTACAGTCGTCGGCTCCCAAATAAGGGCGCTGGCCTGTGTGGTGGGGCGGTGCTGGCTATTCTCACCGTCACCTCCCTTAGGGGCGGCAGCTGTGGGAATGGCCACAGCCCTCTCCCACTGTCACCTCCCGTAGGGGGCGGCGGTTGTGGGGAAAAACCCCCGCAGCCATGGATTGCTCAGGTTTTATTTTTGTTAAATTCTTTAAAACCACAAAAATTTTGACGGAACAAAATCGCGTACGGTGATTTTAAATATTAAGATTCACTGCAATTTAAAATAAAATAATTGTATATATGTGTTTGTATATGTATATGTATATTTAACACTAATATATATACATATATGAATACATATGTATAATTTAAATAGCAATATAATACTGTAACTGGGCAATAATTTTTAACAAAGTTTTCAACAGGAAATTGGAAAAGCTTCAAATCTGAACAATTTATTCCCAAATTAATAAATTCATTAACTGAGGTTTTTATTACAAAACCCCAAATTAATCACCAATTTTAACATATGATTTTAACATAAAACCCTTCTAAGATTTTGTCAATTTCTTCTGTAGATTTACTATTGTTAAAATAAATCTCAGTTTTGCTCTTTGATTTCTCTATAATACTTTGTTTTCATAATTTTCATAGAGAGGAAATCAATTTTTTTTACAGAATTATTTTACAAAAATCTTCGAGAAGAAATACAGCTTTCACAAAACAAATATTTCCTTAGACAATCTTTTCTAAAGAAAATAAATTAAATACAAAGGAAAGTACCTGTTTTCCTATAGCTTGAAAACTGTATGTAGAAGAGAACCTATGTTGCATGTTGCGTGCAATCCTCCAAAGCTTCTCCAAAAAACCCAAATCCAAAAGGATGCTAATACCAAACCAAAGAGATCTTCCGGAAATATACAACAATTCACAAAGGCAATCACAATTTTTTTTCCAAAAACAATTTTTAATAGAACACTATTCTTTCATTTCCCATGAAGAAAAGGTAATCTTCTATTTTCCCCAAATCCCAGATAACATCCAAGAAAATTCTCAACAAGAAGCAATAAATTCCACTGGCACACATGTCGAGAAGAAAAAATATCTTTCAGCAACCTCACGACAATCTTTTATTTCTTCCTTATCAAAAATTGAATGCATTTTTAGATTTAAAGAATTCAAACTTTAAAAATGCAATTTCCCTTTCCTTTATTTTATTTATTTATTTAACAATTAAAATACTATTTCCCACATAGCAATTAATTTTAAATATAAATCTATTCACACAATTAAAGCAATTTTAATTTAATTAATTAATTTATTTAATTAACTAAATTTAATCTCAGTGATCAAATTACTTAACCAAACAAACTAATTAATTAATTAAATAAAATGTAAAACTTTATTTCCAACATTTAAAATTAATTTAAATAAACAGTAAATTAAAGAATAACAAACTATCATTAAATTGACAATAAAATTTCTTTCAAAACAATTAATCCAATCAGAGACAAACAAGACCACCAAGGGCTCAAGCTAAGTGTGGTTTGGGGTTTGGACTGGGAATTCGAGATAAGACCTTACCACCTCCAAATCAACCTTTGTTAAGGTCACCGGCCCATCTCAGGCCACGAGTAACGGGTAGAAATTCGAAGGAATATTACCTACTGATCTCTAATAAAATATCACCACATATATATATAATCGCTTCACCACAACCTGCAAATAAGAGAAATCTGTCATCCAGGCACCGCCGGCGGTAAAATTACAACTCAAATCTTCCCCTGCCCACATCCATGGTAATGAAATTAAATAATAGAATAATCTACCCTTCATATATCTCGCCGCCGCCATGTATAAAGAAATATCCGCTTCATACCAAAGCATCGCCGAAATTAAGGCGTAACGATGGCGTATTATGCGCGAATAAAAGCGGATGGAACAAGATATCCCGACCAGGTCAGGTTGAGAGCGTGAAACGCGGGTTTAAATGGAGAATTTTGTCCGGTGTTGTAACCTGGCTCTAATATTAGGTGTAATGCCCCCGCCAAGGAACCCCAAGGACAACAGTAAACTAGGGTGGAAACCTAACACATTAGTACTACTAATTTCTATTACCAACATCAAAACTGATTCATTACATCAAAATAATATACACTAGTTTTTCCTATGAAAATAATTCATCTCACAAGGATATATACTTATATAGTCCATTTCAAACATGACCTATTCTTTTAGTTTTCAATGTCACAATAATAACACAATCAAGACTTGCATTTCAAAAATGATTCCATGGTACATAAACCACTCAAAATCCTTACATATTAGCATTAACACCCTAGCAGTTTCCTTTAGGAAAAAGAAAATATTGTCCCCTTTTAATCCTAACTAGCAGAATTTTTCATAACAAGAACATATAAAAGTATTCAATTTCAAATGCATCACCATTTCATATTCTTTTCCCTTAAATTACAATTTCTCTTCAAAACACTATTAAGCAATCAATACATCAAAATGCTACATTTCTATAAAACACAACATAAATATACACACAAAGCACACATTATTCATTAAATTTCCATCATTTACAAACAAGAAATTCCACTTTATTCATTTTACACTAATTTTAAAACATAAAATTAAAATCTCAAATGCTAATCTTCCATTGGCTAGTTACAGGGAGAAACAAAGGTATTTGTAGCCATGGTGGAGCAGTCTAACAACAGCCTTGTGTTTCAACCATATCTCATAAACTATGATCTGGGTTTTTGAGATTTTTAAGACAATAAGACAAAGAAACCCTTTAAATTTCTCACCAACCTAGTTCATAAAAATAGAGTTATAGACAATGAAATCAAACCTTTTTATTGGAAAGAAACAAAAAAGATGAATTAAAAATCCAATATCTTATGATCAAAGGGAATATAAAATGCACACACCAAAAGCCAAGCACAAAATAAACATGGTGAAAGACACAGAAAGAGAAACATAGAGGAAATTGAATGAGATCAACTACAACCTTGACTCACAATTCATCATGCAGAAAAAATAAACATTTAATTTCAAAAAGCAAAGGGAGAATTCCATCAAACTGATCACACAAACGGGAAAGCAAATGTAAACAAAAGGTTAAAATCCAACCCAAATCCAATGCTTGGAAGGAATGAAATGGATGTCAAGCCAAAAATTTCACTAGAAAACCCAATTTCTTTGAATCCACAATTCAAAATTCTCAAAACCACAATTTCCCACATATTCAACAATCCAAGAAATTTTTACAAACAATTTTCTCCCCCAAAAGAACATAATGAAAAAACAATCTCCCCAAAACCAAAAAAACCAAAGAAAATCTCTAAAACCCCCCAAAAATATTTACAGGAGACAAAGTTGAAGATTCCATGCAAAGTTTCTTTTTTTTAAAGTAAATAATTAATTTCAATAACTGTTTGTAGCTGCATGTTGTTGCATGCAAAAACTTTCTATTTATTTATCATATTATTTTTACTATTTATTAATTATAACATTCCACCATAATTTTATTTTATTATTCACCAAGATTATTTATTTATATATTTATTTATCAAAGTATAACCCAATTTATTTTAATACATAAAATAACCAAAGGAATATTATCAGACAAATTAAATTAAATAAACCAAATTCCAATCGATTACCTGACCACTATCCAGGGTTGAAAAGCAAGACCTCAAGCAACACCAACTGACTAACTGACAAACTGACAAACTAACAAACTAACAAACTAACAAAACTGACGGGGTATCGAACCAGATACTCATCCTCTTCGAGGATGATGGCTAGGGTAGGGGACCAAGTGCTATCTCTAATCAAATTTTCCATTGGGTTTAAGGCACACTCAGACCTTCCAATTCAAGTGGAGTCGTTTCCTAGTACCTGCAACCTGCAACACACAAAATGGTCGTGCATATACATATACATATACATATAATTAGGCACACCATGAAAGGGAATCGCAGTGTCACAAGGTACTCACATGTGAGTGATGTGACACTATACCTTTCACCCAAACACATTAGTAAGAACATCACCAAGTAAACACATCAACTCATAACAATCAAGATAAGAACAATCACAAGATAATCGCATAATAGTCATGGTTAGACAATCACATAGTGCTCATGATAGGATTAGTCCACGTAATCAAATAAAACCATATACTAATCATAACATGTGCTTAAAACCTGATTAACACATACCTTTAAATATCCCTATTATTTTACCTTCATCTCCAAGTTCCAAAGCCAAACTACCTGCACATCCACAGTGAGAATGGAGGGGCACTACAATTTTCATTGGGTTCATTACAAAAGATGGATTTAGGATTTCATTTTCTTCTTCATAAATATCATCTCTTCTTGCAAAATTAGGAGATACATTGACATTCATTGTTTCATTTTCACCTATTTCATATTCAACATTAATATTTTCAATTGAGTGTTCAACAATTTGAATTTCATTTTCATGCTCAACATTTACAATTTCATGTTCAACATTTTGCACATCATTTTCATGTTATAAAGTTTCAATTTCAATTTATTCTTCAATATTTTCAAATTCAATATCATGGTCACTTTGAATTTCACTTAAAGGTAAAGAGGAGCCTTTCCCTTGAAGAGAATTTGACATGCCTTTTCTTTGCAACCTCTTCTTTTCTCTATCGTTTTCTCTACTTGCCTCAATTGCTTCCACTTGACAATTCCTCTTCTTTTTCACTTTCTGATGACTCCTGCTTCTCATTATCCCAACCCAAAGATGTACCAATGATTGAAAGAATAAACTTTTTTGTGAAAAGAAGTGCTCCAAAAGTGATTTCTTGTCTCTAATGAGCATAAATCATTATATTACCAATAAAGCAGAGAATGTGGGGGCTTTTGGAACATAAAACATTGACTTTTATTTTTTTGTCCACTCTCACAAAACAGATATCCATTTTTTTCAAAATAGATATCTATTATTTCTAGCACGTTATATTAATATAAAATATATTTATATTATATACAATATATTTAATATTATATTATTTATATATAATAATATATAAATTTTAATGTGAAGGGAAAATATATTTGTCAATAATGGATATCCATTACCCAATAACCAATATATGTTAGTTAAAGCTCATAGAAAACCGCGCTTGGTTTTGTAGAACCATGATGCCAAAAATGGATATCTAATATATCAAAATTAAAAATTCTATAATATATTGAATGTTATATTATATAATATGTATTTTATGATATATAGTATATATTACATAGTATTATTATTTTTAATATATATTATATAATATATTAAATATATTAATATGTTTTAATATATATTATATATTGTATTATTATTATATATTATTATTTTTAATATATATTATATTTATAATGTATTTTAATAACCCTCCTATATTGTATTTATATATTGTATTATTATATATTTTATTATTATTATATATTATATTATGTGTTTTAGTTTATCCCTCCCTACCTACCTAGATAACTCTCTATCTCTCTCCTTCCCTCTCTCTCAAGTCTCTCTCATCCAACTCTCTCTCTCTCTCAGGTCTCTCCCTCCCTCTATCCCTTCCACCCTATCTAGAAAACTCTCTCTCTCACTCCAAGCCCCTCTCAGGTCTATCTTGGGTCTCTCCCTCTCAAGTCTCTTTCTCTCACACATCAACCCCCTCTCAGGTCTTTCTTGGGTCTCTCTCTCATCTCCATCCCTCTATCCCTCCTACCCCCTCTCTCTCATGTCTCTCCCTCCATCTATCCCTTCTACCCTCTCTTAGATATCTCACTCCCTCTATCCCTCCCACTATCTCTCTCTCTCTCTTTGGTTTCTCCCTCCCTCCCTACCTAGATAACTCTCTATCTCTCTCCCTCCCTCTCTCTCAAGTCTCTCTATCTATCTCTCAAGTCTCTATCTCACTCTTTGATCTCCCTCCCTCTATCCCTCCCATCCCCTCTCATGTCTCTCCCTCCATTTATCCCTCCTACCCTCTCTCTTAGATATCTCACTCCCTCTATCCCTCCCCCCTCTCTCTATTTAGTTTCTCCCTCCCTCCCTACATAGATAACTCTCTCTATCTCTCCCCTTCCCTCTCTCTCAACTCTATCCCTCTCAAGTCTCTCTCATCTAGGTCTCTCTCTCTCTCAAGTCTCTCCCTCCCTCTATCCCTCTCACCTTACCTAGACAACTCTCTCTCTCCAACCCCCTCACAGGTTTGTCCCTCTCTCAATTCTCTCCCTCTCAACTCTCTCTCACTCTAACCCCATCTCAGGTCTCTCTCTCATCTCCCTTCCTCTATCCCTCTCACACCCTCTCTCATGTCTCTCCATCCATCTATACCTCCTACCCTCTCTCTCTTATGTGTCTCACTCCCTCTATCCCTTCCACCATCTCTCTCTCTTTGGTTTCTCCCTCCCTACCTACCTAGATAACTATATATCTCTCCCTCCCTCTCTCATGTCTCTCCCTCTCAAGTCTCTCTCTCTCCCTCTTTTATCTCCCTCCCTCTATCCCTCCTACCCTCTCTCTCTTAGGTATCTCACTCCCTCTATCTCTCCCACCCTCTCTCTTTGGTTTCTCCCTCCCTCCCTACCTAGATAACTCTCTCTATATCTCTCCTTCCCCCCTCTCTCTCTCAATCCAACCCCATCTTAGGTCTCTCTTGGGTCTCTCTCTTAGGTCTCTCCCTCTCTCTCAAGTATTTCCCTCTCAACTCTCTCTCTCTCACTCCAACCCCCTCTCAGGTCTCTCTTGGGTTCTCTCTCAGTCTCCCCTCCTCTACTCCCTCCCACCGCCTCTCATATTTTATCCCTCCACCCTCTCTCTCTCTTAAGGCCTCTCACTCCCTCTATCCCTCCCTCCCTACCTAGATAACTCTCTCTCTCTCTCCCACCCTACCTAGACAACTCTCTCTCATTCCAACCCCATCTCAGGTCTCTCTTGGGTCTCTCTCTTAGGTCTCTCCCTCTCTCTCTCAAGTCTCTCCCTCTCTCTCAAGTCTCTCCCTCTCTCTCAAGTCTCTCCCTCTCAAGTCTCTCTCTCACTTCAACCCCCTCTTAAGTCTCTCTTGGGTCTCTCTCTCTGGTCTCCCACCCTCCTCTCTCTCATGTATCTCCCTCCATCTACCCCTCCTACCCCCTCTCTCTTAGGTATCTCACTCCCTCTATCCCTCCCACCCTCTCTCGCACTCATTTATTCATCCCTACCTACCTAAATAACTCTCTCTATCTCTCTCTCTCCCTCTCAAGTCCCTCTCTTTGGTTTCTCCCTCCCTCCCTACCTAGATAACTCTCTACCTCCCTCCCTCTCAAGACTCTCTTTTTGGTTTCTCCCTCCCTCCCTACCTAGATAACTCTCTATCTCTCTCCCACCCTCTCTCTTTTGTCTCTCCCTCTCAAGTCTTTATCTCTCTCTCTCTCAAATCTCTCTCTTTCCCTCTTATATATCCCTCTTTCCCTCTTATATATCCCTCCCTCCCTCCATCCCTCCCACCCCCTCTCATGTCTCTCCCTCAATTTTCCCCTCCTACTCTCTCTCTTAGGTATCTTTCTCCCTCTATCCCTCCCACCATCTCTCTCTCTTTAGTTTCTCCCTCCCTCCCTACCTAGATAACTATCTCTATCTATCTCCTTCCCTATCTCTCAAGTCTATCCCTCTCTCTCTTTCTCTCTCTCTCTCTGGTATCTCCCTCCCTCTATCTTTCCCCCTACCTAGAAAACTATATCTCTTTCTCCAACCCCCTCTTAGGTCTCTCTTGGGTCTCCCTCCATTTATCCCTCTATCACTCCCACCCCCTCTCATGTATCTCCCTACATTTATCTCTCCCACCTTCTCTCTCTTAGGTATCTTGCTCCCTCTATCCCTCCCACCCTCTCTCTCTTTGGTTTCTCTTTCCCTCCCTACCTAGATAACTCTCTCTCTCTCTCTCTGGTCTCTCCCTCCCTATATCCTTCCCACCCTACCTAGACAACTCTCTCTCACTCCAATACCCTCTCAAGTCATTGAGTCTCTCTCTAAACTCTCTCTCTCTCAACTCTCTCTCACTCCAACCCCCTCTTAGGTCTCTCTTGCATCTCTCTATCCCTCCCTACCTAAATAACTCTTTCCATCTCTTCCTCCCTCCCTCTCATGTCTCTCCCTCTCAAGTCCCTCTCTTTGGTTTCTCCCTCCCTCCCTACCTAGATATCTCTCTCTATCTCTCTCCCATTCCCTTTCTTTCTCAAGTATCTCTCTCTCATGTCTCTCTCTCCCTCTCAAGTTTCTCTCTATCTCTCACTCTCAAGTATCTCTCTCTATCTCTCTCTCTCTCTCTCTCTCATGTCACTCCCTCCCTCTATCCCTCCCACCCTACCTAGAAAACTCTTTGTCACTCCAACCCCCTCTCTCTCTCACACACACACTCTCTCTCTCTTCCTCCTACACCCCCTCTCTCTTGAATTCATATAGTTATGTATTATTAATATGTAAAAAATGTATTATATACTATATGTTATATATACTATATATATTATATAATATATATACTATATATTGTATGTTATATAATATATACTATATTATATATAGTATATAAATTATTGTATATGTAATAAATGTATTATATATTATATGTTATATATAGTATATATATTATATAATATATATGCTATATATTATATTTTATATAGTATATACTATATTATATATAGTATATAAATTATATTATATATTATATTGTATGCATAGGGAAAAGCTTCAATAGATTTGAATTTCTTACAAACATATATCTATTTTTAAAAAGCATATATTTGTTCCTTAGACCAGAAACATCCTGTGTTTGAAGACATTAGGGGGTTTGTTTTGAGTTGCAAGTAACATATATCCATTCTTAAGCATACTGGATATCTATTCTATTGCATAATGGATATCCATTATGGATAGAATGGGTGCCTATTTTGTTCTGTGTAAATTATAAATATGTATAGATTATACATATTATATATAATATAATATAAAATAAATAATTTTTTTTTTGTATTGAATATAGTTTGTCAAAATTTACACAGAACTGCTGCAAAAGTTCACCGCCCTAAGATATCAACAGAAAATTACATTTTTGAGGACTGACGTAGTCCAGATTTGAAAAATAAAGATATTTTCTGTAAAAAAAAACTTTCAATCTTAACGCTCACTAATACAAATATCTCCAGATTTGGTAGTCAACAGCCAAATCCACTGGTCGGGCTGTTGCTGGGGGATGTTTACTGGTTGCTGTCACCTTCGTTGGTTGCCTCATCTTCATCCTGCAGGAATCTCTCAACCAGATTATGCTCACTTGAAACCACCTCTTCGTTGTCACCAGTCTGCTTTGTTAGTTCTTCATCAAGGCTGCTAGATGTTTTCTCCACTATCAATCACATCTTTATTGAAAACTCGTAGAAACTCTTGAAATGCATCCAAGAAAGGATCAGTTCCTCTGCTGTCTGATCCGTATGCAAGACCACACGACAGATTCTCCTTGATGATTGTGAATGGCTCACTCCTGCAGCTTCTTACGAACTGGGGAAGTGCAATCTCGGTGAGAAGGGAGACCTGCAATGCAACACGAAGAAACGTGAGTCTCTTATGTGACTCAGTAAGCACCCTCTTGCAACCCTTAAAATTTTCCTTGTTTCTTGCTTTCCAAATGTGCCAAAGAATTTCAACAGATAAAATATTCCAAAATTTGAAATAATCCTTACTCATTTTTTTGTCACAAAATAACACATTTTTCCAACTAATTTTGTCATTGTCCCAGATTTTCAAATTATTGCAGAAGATTTTCCAGATTTCTTTTGCATAGAAACAATCAAATAATATATGATTAACAGATTCCGAAGTGCGACAAATGTTGCACACATCAATATCATTCATGTTAGATTTGAAAGGTAATTTGTTAAGTAAAACAAGCCATTTAAAGAAAGCCTTCTTAGGCTCAATGTTATTGCTCCAAACATCAAGAAGAACTTTATTCCAATCCTTATCACTAAGAGAAACATTCCAGCATTGATTACAGTGATCTAGAACAACATTAGTATCAACTAAATCTTTATAGATTGTTTTAGCCTTGAGATCATAAAGTTTTCCCCCATCTCTCCACACAAGATCGTCTCCAATCGCCCTCACCCTATCATTGTTTGAGGGGAAATTGCCTTTTTTACAGGCCTCAGCCAGAATGGAAAACGTTCTTCCCGTGGAGGTGGGAAGATCAAACTCTGCTCTCAGAACCTCCCAATTCTTAATATTACCATCAACCATAATGTCATTAAAAACTTTTACCCCCTTTTGACTCCAAAGCTTAGCAGAACAGCCTTGGAGAAGGGCAAGCGGCTTACCATTGTGATAAAGGTTCCACCAAATGGAGCTATAGGTTTGACAACAGGAGTTAGGCAATGCAACCTTCGGGGCTTTGAACCGAACATTATACTTGGATAGCTCCCAGGCCTTCCACAAACTCTTGAAGACAAGAGAACCATCAGGGCTCATTTTATGACTATTAGTGAGGATGTCACACAGAGGCAGATTCTTCCAGGCTTTCGCCCGCTTAGGGGCGGCTTCTTGAATGTTTTTTCTGATAAGAACCTTCCATGGTTCATTACCACTTAAGGTTTTCACTATCCACTTGGAAGCCAGGGCAATCCCCTGCTGTCTCAAATCTTTTAACCCTAGCCCGCTTTGCATCTTGTCTAAGCAACACCAATCCCATCTCACAGCGTGCTTCTTTTTGCCACCTTTACCATCAGACCAAAGGAAACCCCTTATTCTTTTTTGAATCTTGTTTATCTAATAACTGTAGAAAAACCAGACTGAAGCAAAGTATGTGGTGTAGGATGATAAAATCTTTTGATAGACTTGCATCCTCCCAGCCAGAGACAAATAATGTTGGTTCCATTTCTCAAATTTTGAATCAATTTTGGAGGCAATCCAATTCCACATTTCTTTAAGGTTTGGCCTAACTGCAAAAGGTATGCCCAAGTACCTTACTTGCATGTCAGGGCCTCCCCATTGAAAACCATAATCAATTAGCCAGTCGGGGGGGTCTCTTTCCAACCCAGCATAAGGGATTTAGCATTAGCAATTCTTGCCCCAGAGGCCTGCGAAAACAAATTGAGTTTAACCATCAGGACATCCATATTGTCCTTAAGAAGCTCAATAAAAAGAGAGGTATCATCAACAAACTGAACATTAATAAGCTTGTTATTATCAAGAAGGGAGATACCTCTAATTCTTGGGGAGAGGGAGTGGTCCCTTAGTAAATAAGACAAAGCATCAGAAGCAATGACAAACAATGCAGGAGCCAAAGGACAACCTTGGCGAATGGATCTTTCCAGCAAAATTTCATCAGAAAGAGTTCCATTAACAGTAATCTGGGCAGATGCATCCTTCAGGAGCACATCAACCATTTTACAGAAATCCCTAGGGAAGCCAAAAGCTTGGAGCGCCATCCTTAAAAAATCCCACTCCACCCGATCATAAGCTTTTTCAAAATCAAGCAACAACATCGCCACATTCTGCCCAGACTTCTTAGCCCACTCCATCGCCTCCCAGCTTGTCAGCAGATTCTCCAAAATGTATCTTCCCTTAACAAAACCAATTTGAGTAGGGTTAATAAGCCTTGGGAGGATGTTGACTAATCTTAGGGATAAGACCTTTGCCAGCACCTTGTAAGAAACATTCAGCAAGGTGATGGGTCTCCAATTCTTAACTAGCGTTTTGTCCCCTCCCTTTGGAAGGATTTTGATAATCCCCTTGTTGATCTGTCTTCCTAGAGACCCACCACTCAGGGCTTCCTCGTAGACCTCAAGAAGGTATTCACTTACCCACTCAAAGAAGCATTTATAAAACTCAATAGGTAACCCATCACTGCCCGGAGACTTATCATTTCTCATCAAATTAATAGCCGCTTGAATTTATTCCTTGGTAAGCCCAGCAGCAAGCTTGCCGGCCTCTTCTGCCAAGATCTTTTTGGGAATAAGCCTTCCCACAGTTTTCCTGGCATTTAGGGCAGCTTCACTGTCTCCCTCAGAAGAGAACAAATTTTTAAAGAAACAAACAAACTGCTTGAGAATATCTTCCTGAGTATTCAGCATCTTCTCCCCATCCCAGATCTGATCAATCTGCTCACTAGCCCTTTTATCCTTGAGGAAGTTGAAGAAGAATTTTGAACCTCTGTCCCCCTCTTTCAACCAGTTTAGTTTGGCGCGGACCCTAAGCCCATTGACCTTGTAATTCTAGATTTTTCTTAGGTTGTATTTTGCTAGGACCACCTCTTGGCAAAGCCTACTATCATTAGGGTGTTGCTGAATGCTGGATTCAGCAATAAACAACCGCTCTTGGAGATCTTTCTCCTCTTTCCTTGCATCCAGAGCACATTTATTGCCCATAGTTTGAAAGAGTCTCCTCCAAGCTTGGACATTGGAGTTCCACCTTTCGATTGCCGAGGAGCCTTTCATAAGCCATTTATTGATTTCTCTTATGGAGGCAATAGCCTCGCAACACTCAGGGTTATTAAGCAACTGAGCATTGAGAAGGAAAGAGGGTTTTCCCAAGGTTTTCCTAGTCTTACCCTGATGGGCAGTGAGGTTGGCTATGACCGGGTGGTGGTCCAAAAGCGTGTAAGGGTGGACACTCACTTTGGACCCCAGCTCATCCGAGGTGAAGCTGAAAAAATCCTTATTAGCATAAATCCTTTCTAACCTGCAGTAAATTCTGTTGCCTCCCTTTTGAGCATTACACCAAGAATACCAAATGCCTTTGCAGTGTTTCTTGCCCCTTTCCATAGGGTCAATCAACTTAAGTTTATGCTTCAGCCTTAGCCAGAAAAATTTCTCATTTCCCTTCTAGGTCATATCGATGCCTCCCCATTTATCCTCCGATTGCTCAATCATGTTGAAGTCGCCCCCTAGGACCCAAGGGATGGCCGGAAGAGAGGATAACCATTGCCACAAAATGATTCTATCCTTATAGTCATTCGGAGCATACACAGAACAGACCCCAAATTCCAAGTTATCCTTTTTAATGGTGATCCAAACCGCCCGGTTGCAGGGAGAACAGTCGCTGCCACTAATCCACTGATTCCAATGGTTGGCCACCAAAATGGAGGAACCCCCCTGCCCCACTCATGTGAGGTCGAGAAGGAGGCAGCCCCAGTCCATATGAACCTAAGGTTCAAATCTAGGGAGAAACCAACAGCCTTAGTTTCTTGCAACAACACAAAATCTTTGTGTTTTTAACTGTTTAGGAATCGCCTGATGATGTACTTCCTGTCTGGGGATTCTACTCCTCGGACATTCCAAGAGATACAATTAAGCTTCATCATCCCGAGTCATTGGGTTATCACTCAGTTCCTGCCAGAACTGTTCAAAACATTTGGGGAGCCTTTCTTCAACTTCCAATTTTTTTGCCACCGAAGATTGTATTATCACACTATTCTTTTTTCTTTTGTGTTTGGAGTTCCCATCATTCTTGTTCACCGTGAGAGATTTTTTATCCTTTCTCGGCCTTCCAGGCCTACTTTTTAACTTTTGGGCTTGGTCTTTAGACCCCTGTGCGACACCCTCAGAGGGTCTGTTAGCAAAAACCGAGTCTTGGCTAGGGACGGCTTCAAAGTCTTTGGAAAGGTTAGGCTCATCTTCCTTATTATCAATAGTAAGAAGGTCGATGTTTGCAGCCAAGTGAGGGTGACTAGGGATACCAGGGTGACCCATGGCCTCAAGACACCCATCCCCCAGACTAGGTGAAGTGCCCAAAATATCAGAACAAATTACAGCATGGCCAATGCCAGTCATTACTGTACAGGCCCCCATAGCTTCTTTAGCAGCTATGGAGGACTCTCCAGCAGCGGCGAAGTCATCATTAAGAATTGTTGATTTGTCCTTTGTTTTGTTTTGGGAGCAATCCATCACATCTGATTGGTGAGTCCTGGGGTCATTGATCACCTCAGTAGCCCTAGAAGCCTCATTCTGAATAGGGATAATTTCAAAGTCAAATTGATTGGCTCCTTTTTTTATACAACATTCCATGTTTTTCAGGGAAGAGCCAGTTCCCCCAAAATTTCCAGAGATCCTATTCTTTATGTTGCGCAAGGCAAGCTGCTGAGCATTCAACCACTCAAGAAGAGGGACAACGTCAGTGATCTCCCGAGCTGAAGAAGGTTTGGAGGGAGAAACACCGTGGGCGCCTAACTTGACATCAATGCAATCCTCAGCACATTCAAGGGAAGAGAACTGATTATGGCGAGAGATCTCAACAACAGGGTTAGATACAACATGAAATTGAATGCTATCTGAGGTTGGGTGCGGGAAAGAAGCATTAGTAGTGTCAAGAGGGGCATGCTCGACAACTTCAGACCTCCCAATAACCACAAACTCCGAATGAAGACCAAACTGGCAACCAGTCGATTCAAACGAAGGATTAGGAGCAGCGACATTGGAATGATTTACATTTCCAAGCGGTCGAGAAGTCCTACCCGCATTATTTTGGAGAATCGGGCAGTTCTTCCTAAGATGACCCTCCCTTTTGCATAAAAAGCAGGCGTTCATGCCACCTAAAACTTCTAGAGGGCAGGATTTCACCCCGCACTCCTCAAGAATTTTAAGACTCTTGGGAATCTCTATTCCGGGATTAATCGACACCAGAACCCTAGCATCCAGATTGGGAAGAGCCGCTCTGGTCTCATCGACCATCAGAACTTTTCCAAGGGGCTCCAAGATTTGAGGAATTAATCTCCAGAACTCCAGTGGGAGATCTTTCACGATCATCCACCTAGGGCAGGAGAGGGCTAAAACTTCCTCAGCAACTGCCGAGGCTGACCAGGCGAAGACACAGAAAGCACAACCTCCTATATTCCAATACGGTTTTTCTAGAGTTTTTTTCTACATTTCATTATTTTTAAAGAAAACCACAAAAAGACCTTTCTGTAATAATCTACAAAAGGAAACATGAATATTGAATTTCTTCTGCCAAACATTAATAAACCAATTATCTATGTATCTTCTTGCAGGAAATTTATTCAAATCAACAGCCGCTAAGAAAATTACAGTGTTCCTTAAACAACTCCTCTCATTAGCAATTGTTTCTTTCATTTCCATGTTTGGATGTAAGAAGAGGTCATTAGGGTTTTCGGAGGAGTGCTTACCTTCCCCGCAGCCCACCTCGTAGCCCTCAGCCACAAAAATTTTTGAGCTTGCAATCGCAGAGAAGCCTGAGTCTGCGAGTGCATCTTTGAATGATTTCACACCAGCACTTTGCAGAGAACCAGGTTCATTGGTGTCGGGAGGCTCCGAACCCCCCTCCATAAAGGGTTAAACCCTTCCAGCAAGATAAAGAACCAGAGCCAAGGGGCCTCGGCACACAAACGGGAAAACACACCACGCACAATAAAGCAAAACCACAGACGGCGCACCCCGGCACACGAGAAAGCAGAGAAAGAAAGAAAGCAGGGGCACAGAGGGGCGCTTACCACCATACAAACCTTGGCGGGGGAGGAGCTGCCTCCCCACGCCTTGTGAAACGAACGCCGGTGAAACCACTTGCAGAGCCCTTCCTTCGAACCCTTCAACTCAATCATTCAAAGTCCATCCAAAATAAATAATTTAGTATTATAATATTATATAAATAATATAATATAAATTAATATTATATATTATATTATTATATATAATATATTAATATTTTATATTATATTTTATATTATATCTTATATATTATATAGCCTTATATATATAAATAATATATTGTATTATTAACATATAAATATATATTAATATATTATGTAACCTAATATAATATATGTATAAATATTATATAACCTTATATATAAAAATAATATATTATATTATTAACATATGAATATATATTAATATATTGTATAACCTAATATAAAATATACATAAATATAAATAAGAATATGTCAATAAATAGATATTTATTACAAAATAATGGATATTCATTATTTTGTCAGTATTAATGGAGATTTGGTCAAAACAGATATTTGTTTATATCAAATATCCATTTTGCTTCAATATTGCTTTGGTACTTGGCTTGGGGACTACCAAACCTAAAATTCAACAACCCAATGTGTTTACAAAAACTCTAAGAGTTTTTTGGACTTCACCCTTCATCCTAATGGATTTTTTCATCTAATTTTGATGAAACGAAAAGGGTTTGTTCAACAAACTATCAACATTCTACCGATATAAGATATAATTTATTTTGAATTTAATAGATAATTATTATTGATTTTCTACATGCACTATGTGTAAAGTATTGATTGATAGACTGATTGAAAAACATCTATAAATTTTAAATGGTTATAGATTTTTTGAATCTAAAAGATGCACCACACACTATGCTTCATAAACTATTGTTTAAAAAAAAATTGAATTTCATAATATTTTGACCAAGTGAGGGTGGCCAAACAAATGGTTTTTTAATATTTTTAAAGATTCCTACTAGAAAATTCATAACTAATTATTTACTTGCAAAAAAATTAGAAAAAAATATGTGTCACATATGTGTCTACTTATATTGAAAGATTCAGAAAAAAAAAATATTTGTTTTTGTTCATCATTAGGGTGGCCGGAAAAACACTTGTTTTTTATTTTTTTCCTAAAAAAATTAGTACTACTGCATTGAAATTTCAAATTTTAACCAAACATATTTTCTTTTTTCCAAAAAAGGACTAGTAGCTTAGAAACTACATTCAATTTTCTACAAATTTTGTTCTTACATATTTTTCAAATTATATTAATAACCTATTCAAATTTTTATGTCAAGTTGTGTAACTCTATTGTTCTAAATTTTCATTGCCACTTAGAGGCCCAGTTTGGCTCCTCATGATCCTGCACTGACCTATATATACATATATACCAAAAAATACGATAATCAATCAAAGCCTATGGAAAAAATCAAGAGCATCATTCGCACAATAATAAACTTAAAATGATAATATATTACTAAAAGTAAATTTGGAAATGCATTAAACATGGATTTTATAAAGCCTCTCAAATATAACTTCCTAAACTACTCTAGTGTCAGAAAAAGTAATCCTTTTTCACACTTAATTTGGATAATTGACATAAATTTGAATTAATTGTATATTGAAATAGTGTTGTAATGTGTTGTACACATTCACACCATTCTAGGGTCCTTATTTAATTAAAATGTAACTTAAATTGTCCTTTGCAAGAGTGTTGTAAAGTGTTGTAACACACTTTCACACTTTCCTAGGGTTTATTTAATGAATTAATCCTAATGGTCCCCTTTTAATGAAATGTACTTAATTTTTACCTTATTTAGGTGTTGTAAAGTGTTGTAACACACTTTCACATTTATCTAGGGTCCTCTTAATTAATGGTGGTTAATTAAGTTTAATTGGCCCCTTTAACTCAAATGCGAGCCCTCTTTTCAAGGATCTACCCTGACACCCAATAATGATAGTATATGACATTTAATTTGGAAAATCTGGTGTCTTAAAAATATTGCTAGGACCCATTCACCTTTACTAGAAAATGAGTCCTCTCCACATAGGACACCCCTTTCTTTACATTTTTGAGGTGGGTTTTTGATGTATTTTCACCTCCCCGAAGCTTGGTCCTAGAAATTGTGCCAAGACCAATTTTCCTTTAGTGGAGAATGGATCCTCCTTGAGTAGGACACCCATTTTTTAATTTAATTGTGGTAGGATCCTTACGATTTTAATACGTATATCTTAGGTCAGCTTGAATTATTTGAATTTTGAGGTTAATCTCTAAAATTAGTATAAATAAGGGGTTAATTCACATAGTTTCATCCTAGATCTTCATGAGAACTTAAGAGTACATTCACAAGATCATTATAGAGTCTACAAGAGAATTTTCAAAGGAATTTCAAGGTAGATTAGTGAAGTCTATTGCAGCAATTCAAGATCATTTCATCATGTCAAGGGTTTAATGCATTCATGCACATTGTTGAGCTAATATTGTAAATGTAGAATTGAGGATCTACTTGCAAGCATTATTTCACATCCAAGATCTACATTCTTCATGGCCACTACATGTTAGATTGTATATTTATCTTCCAAGAAAACATCCAATGTATCAAAACTCCATTATTTCATGTTCATGCTTCAATTTCATTATTTCATCATTTGGTTTAATCACCTAAAAGGGGTTTGACCAAGGCAAACCCCTATGCACTAACAATCAACAAGTTTTTCTCCTCTTGAATGTGTATTTACAGGATTTAGGTTGAAGATTTGGAGAGAAAATGTCAAAGTTGTCAAGTTGCAAATTTGTCACCTTTATTGCAAGATCGCCGTAATTCATCATACAATAGTCTTTGGTGCGGTTCTGGTGCGTAGCTAAAGTGTCTCATTTCACTTGCATTAGGTAATCAAATTCTAGAAATTTTTGTCACAGGAGTTACAGTTTGAAACTAGGCACAAAAAGCACATAAAATAACTTAAAAATTATAGTTTTCACCTCTTTAAAACCCTAATCTAGGATCCATTAGCCTTTACTGTAAAATGAGTCCCTGATCAGGCTGAGCCTATACCTTCTGGCATCTAAAAAGCATCAAAAATCACTTAGAAATCACCAGGTACATTTCAAAAATACCTAACCATGACCCATTCGCCCTTACTGGAAAATGAGTCCCTATTAGATCCTGATCTGCATTTTCTGGAATTTGAAATCTTAGTCTTGGGATTTTGTTTACTGTTGTTACTTGTCTGTTTCATTTTTTAGATTTTTTGTTTCATCGAATTCATTAGATCTAGCTTAATTTGCTTCATTTAGTGTATTGTCAAAAGTCAAAACTGCATTTACACATTTCATTCTAGGTCATTTGATTGCATGCCATAGATTAATTTTCGCAAATGTTAGTATTTGTCTTTTCCAAGTTTACAAAGAAAAATTTAGTCAATAAGCATGCTAGTCACCCATTCAATACATCTCCTAGTTATGAGAGTCTCTTAGTGCACAAGAGAGTCCAAATGTTGACACTTTCCTTAAACCTACAATCCCTCTTATCTCTCCTATTTGTGGGAATGATGTGATAGAAGAAGATGAAAGCGTAGACAACCATGATGATCATAATTGTTCTTCTCCTGATACCTCTCCTATGAGTGATGAAGGTATCTTGGTGAAAGAAGATGAAATTGTTTAGAATCATTAGAGTTTTGTTTGTCCTCCTCCTCCCCCTTGGCAAGATACTATAACACAAGAGAATGAGATCATAGACACATTTCTAAATATCACCTTACCTAATATCCATTCATTCCTTGCTTGTGAGAATGTTTTAGTGAAAGAGGATGCAATTGTAAGGAATCATGAAAATCATATTGTAAGGACAATAGGTTGGTGTTAGATGATCAAAATTTTAAGGTATATAATAACCCTCTTTATGTTCCTTCCCCTACCTATCCTATTTTGGAAGATGTTATGGGACAAAGATATGAAATTACAGACAATCATGGCAATCACATTTGTTTTTCTCTTGGTATCTCTCCTAGTTGTGAAGAAGATACTTTGATGTTAGAAAATCTAATCGATGAAAATCATGAAAATCTTAGTTGTCTCTCTTCCCTTAGGAAAAACATTATGGAAAAAGAGTGACATCATCGATAAACAAGAAAACCCAACCATTGATGATTCCCCTACATGTGATGAAGTTACTTTAGAAGAACCAACCATTGAATGTCATGGACATCTAGTTTGTTGCTCTCATAAAAACTCTCCTATTAGGGATGAGGCTCCCTTAGATGAAGATGATGAAGAGACACTAGAATCCCCTTCATTAGAATGAAATCAAATTGAAACCATTGAGGTCATGAATGCACAAGTGTCCATTAAATCCCCATTGATTATTGGACCTCCTACATACCATGTGGGACATCCAAAGAATCCTCTAATTATTTACCCACCCTCACAGTGACCACAAGCTCAAAACAAACCTTTTTTTAATCTTTGAACCACCGAAAAAACAAGATTACACTTGACGATGGTAACACTTCACAATAAATGGGTTATAGTACAGTTGTGCATACCTACTATACAAGGAATAATAGGCAACAACAAACAACTCATGTCTCATTACCCTTGCCTAACCATATCTTTCCTAGTGCTCCTCATTTACCCAAGAATATTGGAAAGGGATACAATCTTGTTGAACATTTTAAGAATATTCACACTAAGATTTTCGTATGGGAATTGCTTCAAACATCACCTAGTCATCATAGCATTCTTCAAGAGGCTTTGCAAAAATTTATGATTCCTTCTAACACTAGTTCAAACGATGTGATAGTGTTATTTCAAGGAATGAATGACATGAACTTAGATATTGTTTTTCACTAGAGTGAGTTACCTCCCCTAAAAATTCAAAAGAAATATGAATCCTTCAACATAATAGTCCATATTGATCAAATTGTGATAAAATGAACCCTTGTAGACAATGGTTTAGCCCTAAATGTGTGTAATGTGAGCCTTTTGGAAAAGATAAAAATGAGTGAAAGAACTATTAAACCCAATTCTTTATCTATTCACGGATTTGATAACATAGAGAAACAACCACTTGAAGTCATCAAATTACCTATCATATTTGGGAACGTAACATTACAAACTCTAGTCCACATTATGCCTGATGATCTTTCTTACAATCTCCTTTTAGGGAGACCATGGATTCATGAAATGAATGGGATGCCTTCTACCCTTCACTGCATAATGAAGTATGTCTATAACAATAAATTTTACACACTTAAGGCTGATCCTGAACCTGAATGTTGTTTGATTTCTAAGAGAGAAGGGTGAGATCCTTTGGAAGCATTGAATCAAGAATCAAAAGGGAAAATAACAAAGGAAGAACATGAGAAGCAAACTGAGGAAGTGATTGAGCTATTGGAAGATGATTGGGGTTCCTTAGATTTCACACCTACATTCATGGGAAACTACAAGATAATAAACAAAGAGTCTGAAAAGGAAAAAGCAAAAGTGGTAATGTCTACACAAAATTCAAAGCGTCCACCTCAACTACTTTAGAGGATCAAGCAAATTACACAACAAATTTTGATGAAGTTAATTATGAACAACCACTAAATCCTATAGAAATGCAAAATCTTTATGGAAGAGGTTATGAAATTACAAGAAAATTTGGTTATAGTGGAAAAGGATGTGGTGCTAGAGAACAAGGTATATGTGTTCCTATAGAACCTAACATGCAAAAAAAAACTCATGGTATTGGTTATTGTCCTTTGATAGAAATCAAACCATCAAACAAGCCTTCACTTAATAGCAACATTATTACAAAAGATTCTTCCAAGAAAAGTTTAACTTTGTTGCATCCTAAACTGATAGATACTACATTAGATAGGCATCAAGTCCATACTTTATCTACTCTTTATAAACAATAACAATAGTTTCTGCTCCTTGCCATGTAATAGTTTTAGGATCATAGGATACTCCCTATTGCATGTTTTACATTCATTATCGAAAGGAGTGGTATACCATCATCCATCCTTGGCTCATCCTTGTCCTTCACTCAGTGGGTGCAAGTGATTAGGTAGCTTTGTCCTTATATGTCACTTGTTGTTGTTTCTTGTGGCTATTTGACCACCTTCCATGTATATGTAAGAGCAAGCTTGGGATGTGAATGACATGCCTTAAGTCGGGTCACATGTAACATACTTTTCTTTCTAGGTTTAGCATTGTATTTGTGGGGGCAACCATTCTTTCCTATTTCATGATGCAGCTGATCTCGGAAACGTATGACTTGGTATAGGGTTTTCTAAGGAAAAATCTCATGTCTTACATAAAAATTTTGGCTACCTTAAAGCAACTGCTCACAGTAATGGTGTAGCAAACGCTTTTAAGTGGGGCATACATTGATGACATCTTTCGACAAAATTTCATGGTGTGATTTTCCTTTTTTCTTGTGATGTGTCCTCTTCTTGGTAGTGTCATTGGATTTGATTTCGTCTAAGAGTGTACGATCTACCATCATGGCATGATGCAAATGAGGCATCCCATGAGTGATGATCTGACACCTTGACTTGTCCTCTCTTGGAGACATTAGGTACAATGCTCCCTAAGAAGAAGACCTTTACATGAACAAAGAAAAATCCCCTTTAACAAAATTTTGCATTCAAAAGCATTTACAAAAATCATTACATTATGGTGCCTTATCGAAGTTGTCAGGAGGATAAATTTGATATGGTATGAGAGGCTAATATAATTCTCTCATTTTCCACTTTGTTGGGATAACTCTCCTAGTGGATAGACTGAGGTTCCACTACCCTAGAGTGAGTAGCATATGTTATGAAAAAACAACCTAGATTTATTCCACATCATGTTGTACTATCGAAGCTTTATCCTTTTTCTTGGACAAACAACCCCGCTCCACATCACGTTGGGATGGTTGTGCTTGATCTCTAGTTTTCACTATTTCTCTTGGCCTTTTGATAGGGTATGATCATGTATGTTTGTTATTTATGCATACTTAAGTGTCTTGAATGTCTACTTTAGTGTGAGTTTGACATGGGGTCATCCTCTCACTATAGTGGGGGCAAAAGGTAGTGTCGAAAAAAGTAATCCTTTTTCATACTTAATTTGGATAATTGACATAAATTTGAATTAATTGTATCTTGGAATAGTGTTGTAATGTGTTGTACACATTCACACCATTCTAGGGTCCTTATTTAATTAAAATGTACCATAAATTTTCCTTTGCAAGAGTGTTGTAAAGTGTTGTAACAAACTTTCACACTTTCCTAGCATTTATTTAATGAATTAAGCCTAATGGGGCCCTTTTAATGAAATGTACTTAATTTGTACCTTATTTAGGTGTTGTAAAGTGTTGTAACACACTTTCACATTTATATAGGGTCCTCTTAATTAATGGTGTTTAATTGAGTTTAATTGGTCCCTTTAATTCAAATTCAAGCCCTCTTTTCAAGGATCTACCCCGACACCAAATAATGATATTATATGACATTTAATTTGGAAAATCTAGCGTCCTGAAAAAATGTTGCTAGGACCCATTTTCCTTTATTGGAAAATAAGTCCTCTCCCCCATAGGACACCCCTTTCTTTACATTTTTGAGGTGGATTTTTTATGTACTTTCACCTCCCCGAAGCTTGGTCCTAGAAATTATGCCATGACCCTGTAATGCCCCATCTTGTAACCTAAAGAATGTTGCAATGACTACGAAAGTGTAATAATTTTTTTTTAAAATGTTAATATAAACTTTATTAATTGCAAACATTCCCTAAGATATGCGACGACACACTACTTGAAAATCCCATAGATGACAAAAGTATTTAACATGACATGTATTTAATTCACATAAAATTAAGAGCATACATTGAATAACATTTAAATTACATCATTAATAATATATAGTACAAATGATATTCTTTCTTACATTGCATTTGAAATAACATTTACAATACTCATTCTCCAAATGAGGTAGGTCAAATAAAAATATACAATTACATATTACAATTGTTCACCTCATTAACAATTGAGAAGTGATACATATGTAAAGTTTCCACTGATAAAAATAAGAAAATACATTTCCACTCACGAGCCCTCCATCCAAGAAGTACTTGTTGCCACGAACAAGAACTGGGGACCCAACGGAGTAAGGTGCACGTTCCACCCAACCATGTGGTACCCGTAGGTCCACCCCCCATGCTAGGAGATAGTAAAAAGGTTCCCTAGACATAACCTTCAAACCCTAGACACAAGTAAAACCATTGACTAAACTATACAAATACAAACTTAACTTAATGGTTACATTGCTTCCAGAACAGAATGATAAAAAATACTAAGTTCACAAGGTCACTGTTATTATAGGTGGAGTGTCATCACAATGTTGCATAGGTTACCCAGGTGTTTCTTCCTAGGTTCCGGCCCCCATCTTGGGTTACCTTGGTAACCTCTTATGAAACCCGGCCCCTCATGCAATTTGTTGCGGAATAGAATATCTTTTAAAATAACAAGATATCGATTTTTCCATTCCAGGCCTTCTCGACTCATTCTCAAGTTTGTACTAGCCCTTGAGTCTATGAGTGAGGCTTATTAATCTAGTTAAAGGTTATAGACTACCTAACATGTTTTAGTTTTCATTGATTAACTAACTCTACATGAATTACCCTGGCACCACTTTGTGTGTTGGCCCTCATTAAGAGCCACTCCCCTAAAAATAACACAAGGAATCTAAGTCCACTAACTAAGGTAGACAAGATGCACATAAACTAGCATCAATACCAATCATATAACAAAGGACATCACAACCTAATTATAGAACCAGGTGTCTAAAAACCAAACAAAACCATGTGCACTACCCTAGTTTGTTCAAAATATGAAACCATTATAAAAATTAACTCCCTTTAAGAAATTACATCTGGAAGACTTAAAATCACATACAATCCCCAATTTTCCCAATAAGAATTCAAAAACAACTTAAAGAAAATTCAGACACAATAAGAATCTAATATTAGGATTTACTTAAATCCAATCAAATCCATTTCTTTTAGCATGAAAATCAAACAACATGATTATAGTTCTTTTCTCAAATAATAAAAGAAAATGTTATAGTTAATCTAATTTTGATTTTCTCAATTTCTCATAAAAATAAATACCAAATTTTCTCTTTCAATATTTTAAAAAAAAAAATAGTTAATCTTAAGCTTTACATGCATTTTAATTTAAAAGAAAATCTTATCTTAATACTAAAACTATTTTCCCAAAATTATATAAGTATATATATAATTATAGATATATAAATATATATATATACAAATTAATAGATACATATATTTATATATATGATATATATATATACATTTATATTCTAAAACCTAAATTTGAATTTCATTCCATATAAGATTATCAAAAATTTTAAAAGAAAATACATGGAAAAGTTCGTTCGTTCGTAGGGCTATGTAAATACAACCACGACTGCCTTCATAGCCTACCCATACAGGGTAACGACTGTGTTAGCAGCCATGCGCTTCCTGTGAGGGCAGCATCAGCTGCCTCCACAGCCGTGGCCCCTTATGGGGCGGCTGCGGGGGTAACCCCAGCGGCCCTAAAAATAAACATTTATTTTTAAAAAAATTTCCCTGTTCATTTCGCCTGTACGATGATTTTCAAGAAAACATTTATTTATTTCAAATTTTCATGATACAATTTCGTGCGATTTTATAAATTCGCGTACGAAATTTGATTTATTGAAATTAAAATTTCACAATACAAAAATGTAAATTTGTATATGTATATGTATATACATTGTTTATATGCATATACATATATAGATTTATATATATATATATAGAATTTAATCAACAAATATATTAAAACCAGGCAATAATTTTTGCAGAGGTTTTCTACAGGAAATTGAGAAAACTATCAATTTAATACAAATTTTGTCAAAGATCTTCGATTTCAACAATAGAGGATTTTCAATTCAACTTACCAATTTTTTTATAGGTAATGTTTATCAAAGTCCTTCCCAGAGGTTTCAATTAAGTTTTCTATTGTTTAACAAAATCTTCTGTGTTGCCCTCTGATTTCACTATAAAATATTGTTTCGTAAAATGCACAGAGAGGTAACAAATTTTCTACAGAATATTATCAACAAAAATATATCGAGAAGAACAAAAGTTACAAACACAATAATTTCCTCAGGCAATCTTTTAAATTAACACATTTTAACAAAACTTCCACAAAACTAATTCTTTACACATGCAATCTTTTCAAAAGAAAATAAACTAAATAAATAGGATGGAACCTGTATTCCTATAGCTTGAAGAATTTGACTATTGAAGAGAAGCTTTGCCTACTGCGTGCAACTTCCCAAACCCTTTTTAAGTCACCTCTTTCCAAAAGATTGCAAAATACTGAACAAATATGTATTCGAGAACTTCTTCTAGAAATTTAAAACAAAAACCCCAAAAGAAATCACAATTTTTTTTCCAATTTCTTCAACATAATTCTCTTTTTCTTTTCCCGTGAAGTGTTTTTCTTGTTTTCCCCAGATCTCACAATATTCTTTCTAAGAAAAATCCCAACAAGAATTTTGCATTAAATTTAACT
>VDFB02055727.1:0-29351 GCA_007258455.2 Sequoia sempervirens
CCTTTCCAATTCGACCATTCCTTTTGGGATTACATTAGTCTTCAAATTCAATATCCCTTCTGTATCATATTCAGCCTCTTCAGTATCTTCCTCATCTATGATTTGTGCTTCAAACACTCCTGAGTTTGTGAGAAAATCCAGAATCTGCTTGTCGTCTTCGAACACTTGAAAATTCTTTATGTTATCAGGGATTGCCGGGGTTGAAACCAACTCTACTGTGAACTTCTTTAATCCCTCCATTGCCAGTGGTTCCAAAGAACTGGCAGCTTGTGCCAAAGAGTTTGCAACGGTATTTCTAGATCTGTATACTTGCCTTATGTTGAATGCATCAAAACTTTCTATTAGGTCCCAAACTCTGTTCCGATAACGGCTCAATCTCTTGTCATGGCAGGCGAACTGCTTCCTTACTTGTCGGACCACAATGTCAGAATCTCCAATAGCGTGTACAATCTTGGCTCCCTTCTGAATTGCAAGGAGTAATCCATGGATCAAGGACTCATATTCAGCAACGTTGTTGGTGCATGAAAACTGAAGCCTATAGGAACCCAAATAAGCTTCTCCTGTTGGGCTAACCAATTCAAATCCTGCTCCGTTTCCTTTCTTTGACTTTGATCCATCAAACCTTAAAGTCCATATTTGATCATTTGTAGGGGCATTGGGAGACTGAACACGTGTCTCTTCTTGATTGCAAACCTCTGGAGTCTTTTCTTCAGCTTTTGACTGAGTGGTATCATTTTTTACAATTTCTCCTATCACAACACTATTCTCCTCATTCATCTTTTGATGTCCTATTAAAATCTCCTTTTCTTCTTGATGTTCTTCTTGTAATGGAGTACGGGGAACAAGCCTCGCAACTTGTTCTAGTGCCACCTTGCACAGGGCACAAGTGATTTCTGAATGAAATGCTTCGTGTATTCGACACCAGTTGGGGAGCAGCAAATTTTTAATTGAAGCATCTTTCCCTAACTCTGTTTCTTGTCTTACACTGTTCAGGACAAAGTCCCTGAAATTCTCAAAGGTTCCTCCACCTTCACTATCGCTTGAGTCACTTTCAATCAACACTTCGGTGGAGCTCGTGGTATCTTCCAAACATTTTCCCTCATTTGCACTTTGCAACATCAATATTTCTTGCTTGATAGGCCTATATGAGCCTAAGTCAGTTTGTACGAACATGATCTCATTATCTTCTCCATATTCCGTGATCATCAGCTTCAATCTCGGTGTACTCTCAACCTTGATTTGATTTGGGACTCCCTTCCATGGAAGCCACATGTGGGAGAAGTCTGTTGCAATGTATCCATTTAATTTTCTTGCCCAGTCTCTGCTTAGTAACATGCCGTACCCATCCGGTATGTCAACCACTGATATGTCTATACAGCTCTGGATTCGGGGATCAGCTGACAACTGCATATGAATATTATTTAACTCCCCAACCACTGGTACTTCAGTTTTGTCTAGTTGAGTCACCTTCTTTGTGGTATGCAACGGGACTATGCCCAACCTTTGACACACCTTCAATGGCATGACGTTGCTAGAAGCACCGGAATCAATCAGACAATTGTGTAATAACTTCCCAAAGATTCTAACTGATACTAAGAACGGGGCTGGCTCATCTTTCCCCTGGTAGAACACAACTGGTTTCTTCTTTTCCTCGGATACAACGCTCTTTCTTTCATTCTTTTCATCCCATGGTGAAACTTGATTATCACGGGTGACCTTCTGTGTCTGCTCTTGCCTTTGTTCTGCGGGCAAACTGAATCTAACTCTTCTCTTATCCTCGGTCCTTGGCTTCTCAAGTTCACTTGAAGATCCTTGCACTACTCCCACAAAACCTTGCGACTGCTGTGGAGCCTCCCAAGCGTTAAACGGCGCATACGACACTTCTTCTACCATGTTCGTACTCTGTACGGGACGGGACTGTGTGTTGACTGGAGGATTCCTTGATGAACTGGGTGCTTCTTGAGGTGTACTCTTTGCAACTGGTGTCTCATATAGACTTCCCAAAATTGTGTCTCTAACTTCAGAGATTTTCATCAACTCATACAAGGGAAGACTAACTTTTATCTTCTTCACTTCCTCTAGCACATAGGAACTTAATCTTTTCATGTCATCTCTTGGAAGATTGTCCTTTTGAGGACGTTGCATCACATGAATTGGCTGTTGCTGGGCAGTCTGTTGTCCATTTCTGTTCATCACATTCTGCTGTCTATACTCCGGAGAATCCCTAGGCAAATTCGGATTATTGCTCGCGTTTGGATTCGGCGGGGTTGTAAAATTGTTCGGGGGAATAGAGGACGTCAAAGGCTCTTTCTGGTGATAAGTCCTCTGGTACACCTTGGGTTCTGCTCCTCCGGAAGTCTGGAATGCTTGCACCTCTCTACTTCCTTCTACCAAAACACTGTTATTGAGAGGTGGGAAAATGTAGTTACCCTGGTCATACGGCTCCTCTGAATAAGTACCTTGAACTTCTGAATATGTTTGAGCCTCTGAATAAACTTGAGCCTCCTCATAAACTTGAGTATCTGGCGCCTCCACGGGACCGTTAGCCGAAGCTGGTGGAAATCTATAATTAGCTTCCGGTGGCGCGTAGTTCTGGTGTTCGGACACAAGATTGACACTTTCTATAATTAGTGCCTGGTCATATCTTTGCACTGGTACAATCTCATATCCAGTGGTCGGAGGATTTTCAGTACCTTCCGTGCTTTTCACTTCTCCTTTGAAGATATCAGCCGCTACTTGAAACTCATGGCATTGTAATTCTGAGTGTTGGCTTGTGTTATGAAGCCGACACCATCCTGACATAGCAGCTTCTGCCAGAAATACTCTGTCAGTGGGACGATTTTCTGGAGGTGGCGGGTTATCCAGCGGTGATGGAACTCCTCCATTGTTAGGTCCAGTATTCCAGGACCTCTTCTGATATCCTTGATTATTGTTTCGATACCCATGGCTGTTGTCGTGTCCATGTCCTTGATGGGCATCCTGATGGTGTTGAGGATTATTGTAATATCCTCGATTGGCACCTGGATGTGCCTGATAATTCTTTATCATTGATTGCATTTGATTGTTTTGATTTCTGAGGTGAGTTACCTCAGATGACAGCCTTTTCATTTGCTCTACTAATTCTTTCATTTCGTCTCTCTCCTCTTGTGTCCTTGTTGCAGGTACCGTGTTCTGGAGATAGACAGGCTGTGTAGCTGGAGTCTGGGATAAGGGTACCCCAGGATGGAGAACTAATTGATCAGATGGCGGCGTAACATGATATGCAGGTTGCGGAACTGGATTCAATGATGGAATTTGCTGATTCCAGGCTGGAGCAAGAGTCTGCATTTGATTGTTCGTGGTGACCAAGCCAGTGTACAAAGAAGGTCCAGTTATGTTTTGGCCCATATTCTGACTTACTTCAACAGCCTTAGCATATGCTTGATTCATGTCTGCTGGAATGGGATGAGCTTGCCTCACGAACATAGCAGTCAACGGGTCTAAGGCTGCATAGTAATTTTCCCTTGCATCGGGAACCATGTACGGAGTACGTAGCCTTGTGAGAGCCTTTTGGAATCTATTGTTGAAGGCATGAATGGGCTCTTTGTCTTGTCTTCTTACCTCCGTGAACTGGCGGAAGAGCTCCACTGGGGTAATAGGAATACCAAACTTTCCAATGAAAGCCTCCTTCATTTGCTCCCATGTTCTGATGGATCCAACTGGTAAGTGTATAAACCAGAAGTGTGCTTCTTCTCCCAAGGAATACGGGAACAGTCTGCAAGCCACATCTGCGTAGGCAATTTGTCGGTTTCGCAAATGATCTTCAAACATCTTAATGTGATCCTCTGCAGAACGGTTCGGATCATGGACTTGGTACTTGGTGCAGAAATGCTCCGGATTCTTTGGCATATCGTGATAATCAGCAAACTCAAGAGGAGATGGATTGGTGACTAGCCAAGTAGCACCGTTAGGAGCAGGTTGGACTCCTGGTTGAGCCATTGCTTGATTTGGATACCTCCTCTGATAAACAATAACTGGGGTTGCGGTAACTTGAACTGGTGGTTGTTGCTGAACAAACACTGGTGTGGTAACTTGAACGGCTTTGGGTTGAGCAAACCTTGAAACACTTGGTGGAGTTCGAAATAAACTTGTAATCTCTTCTCCGCTTTCTTCCCTAGACTGAGCTTCTTCGTTTGACAACACTTCTTCACTTGGACGGCTCTCTTTCTTCTTCCTTGCTCTAGTAGGCAATTCTAACTCCACAAAGTCTTTGGATGAGCTTGGCGTGGACCTCAGAATTCTTTTCAACTTATCAGGTGAGAATGAGCTAATGCGATCCAGGATGTAGTTGATCACTGTCGGCGAGGAAGAGGAGCGAGTGGTAGTCTCTGATCGAGTAAATTCCTCTCAATTGCAACTTGGATTTCAATGGCTTTTTCTTCTTCTTCCTCCAACACGAAGCAGGTTCTCATGTACTGGGCGTAGCTCTCCTTTGTTTTCCAAGCAAGATTGTTCAACCCTGAAAGAATGTCTTCTTAGTCGTCGTTGAATCCCAAGTTAGGCTGCAACACTGGGAATATTTCTCTATGCGGTAGCACCATCTTTACTCATGATAATTTCTTTCTCCAATGAAGTTCTTTTCAATGAAATCCCTTCTTATTTGAAAATGACTGCTTCGCTGCGAAGAATCCTTGAAAGCCCTCCTTCTAGCGCCAGTTCTGTTGACGTGGTTTTTGAGACCGCACCAACACAGAACAAAGTCGCCCAACGGACGCTCTATTCTCTCTTGATCAAAGTATTCTGCACGCTAAGATTGCCAGAAAGTTCGTGCGTTCAACTCCAAGGTTCCTTTAGTGCGAATAGGCTCAGTTTGGCTTGATGTGATATTGCTGGTATGTCAAGGGGACTTACGTAGTTGTTCAGACTTCTCGCAGTTAGCAGTTGATATGTAATTTGAAGGGGATTCTTACGTGTATGATTTGGCAATGTGTATCCTTTTCTAAAACTAACAAGAAGTATGCGGAAAGTGAAAGGGAAAGGGCCTAAGAAATTTGTACTCTATTCTAAATGCAAGGTATGTGGGGCTTCGTCTCAATAGACTTCAACCAGATTTCACCTAGCCTCCGTCGGACAGCCTCAGCAAAATCGGTGCAATCCTCAAAGGGGATAGCAAAAGATATTCAAGTTATAGTTTAACATACGTACACCATCAGAACAACGCATATAAGTATGTAAGCCATAACCGAAGTTAAACACAAGATGATGTCCAGTTGACCACGCAAGGCAGACTTATCATCAACAAGCCGCTAGTGGTATGGAATAGAATGAAGCTATCTCAATGAAATACCACACACCCAAGGTAAGCTACTTGCATGAATTTAATCTACTTGGATACGAAAGGAAGAAGAAACCTTGCTAGCATTTCATGACAAGACGAATTTCACCATCAATGAAAAGATCTATTATCATAAAATGTATTACACAACAATCTCCTCAAAAGTTTTCAAAAGGGAAAACTTTCTCTCTTCTCCAAATTATGCAAAAATGCTCTACACTACTACACTATCTAGCTCTAGGGCTAATGCTCTCAGTAATGCTGGGTTCTGAATCACAATGTTAATCCATTGCAAATGAGGGGGACTCCTTTTTATAGCTAGCCCCAGAGTCCCAAGGGCCATTGGGAGTTACAATCAATAGAGTGAGAATGCGTGCCACCTCAGCCCTAACCCTAAAAACTGTCAGAATAGGGAGTGGTACATTAAATGAATCAAAGATTCCCATTCACTCCCAAAATAGCAAATGTAATAAATGCTCAGTCTTCTAGAAGATCCTCGTCCAGTAGTGTGTTCCCATTAGCCTTCTCTCTGACTGCCAACTCAACAAATCTGCTAAGTACGGCCTCAACCTCCTCAACTGAAATAGATGGAACACAATCTAACTGAAACTCTAACACTGTAACTGAGTGCTCGTGCCTCGTGCAAGATTTTCTCCAAGCAGCCAATGAGTCCTGCGTGTTCTGGATCAAAGTGGAGAATGTAGCAGTATTTTCAAAGTCATCTTGTACGAAGGTCTTAACATCTGCGAAGAAGGGAACCAGCAAACCCCTCAAATTATCAAAACTTATCTCCTCTGGATTCAGCCGCCTAGCAAATATGGCCTCGAAGGTATTCTGAACTCCATCTATAATATTGGCCATAGCCTTGTGAATCCTGGCTGAATCCGCCTGTGCTGCATCGAAGAAGCCACGCCCTGTGATAGCCGAAGAATACCACCTAGAGAAATCGTATCGGTCATTCGCCTGAATGACACCTCCATCAATCAGCAATTGCAATGGCACATGCCTCAATACCTCAAGACGCTGGATCACCCTACTCTGATAGATAGAGGCATCGCCCCAAGCATGATCCACAGCATCCATCCGTGTCAAAATAGTAGAGGAGCTGTTGAGAAAAGCAAAGGATGGAGTCCTCCATGAATTTCTCTGTTTCGTCACAGACCCTGGCGTATTTTAATGCGCCTCTTATTGCCATCCTCCCCAATTCTACCAAGCCGCTGATCGACTCTCTTGGAATATCTGCTGGAGGCTCTATCACTGGTACATCCTGCCCTCGAGAACGAGACAACTGCTGAACATATCCAACTAACGCCTTGTGTTCTCGTTTCAACTTCTTGTACTTTCCTTCTTTCTTGAATAATCTATCCTTAAGGGCAAGGAAGGAGTTATCGCACTCCTCAACAATCTGTGCACCAGTAGGGCGTCCCAAGTCAAGAGTGGTGACCACATAGTTTTCCGGAGCTGCTTCATTCCGGTCACACTCGACTCGTGGGACAGCAACGTGAAGGGTACGAGAGCCATCCTCATCTGTGGAGATCTTGGAAAACTTTCTTGCCTTCTTCTTCGGCGGAGGAACCCGATCCGGTTCAAAACTCTTCCATCTCAAGCTGCTGGATCAATCTCACCATTCGGGCTCCTTACATTCTGTCTCCTAAGCCAATCGGGCACCTCATATAGTATATCGAAGGGCGCTGCTCATTACCTCGACTTCTCTAACACGATTTCACTTCTTCCTCATTAAAATGAGGCTCATTGTCCTCAAATTGGTGAGTGTCACGACTTACTATATCATCATCATCATCATTCATAGCGCCTCTATCTCCTGATTTGAAATTGAGGGTCGATGGTGTCCCCTCATCATCACCGCGCTGATCCGGTGATCAACCCTAACGGTACATTGGCACTTTCGGCCAATCGACTCTCCCTCAGAGTGGGTGAATATCACTATTATCTCCGGTGCCTGGTTCCACTGCCAATTCTCGATCAGCAAATAAAGACACCTCACAGCTATGCTTGGAGAGCGTGTCTCAAAGATGCTGCCTCATGGCTTCGTGGAGGTTCTGGCTGAATTATTTCTTTCTTTCTGGACTCTGGTCCTCTTGTGATCTGTTTCTTCCTTCCTGTGGTGGGCGTCCTGTGATCTCCCATCCAGTTGTAGGTCAAGGCAATTGACCTACCTTTCAATCTGCTCACTCGCCTATCGACCCATGCCCTGGTGAATGTCATAACCGGGATAGAGAGAGTATCAAGGTCGGCAACCTCGGGCTCTGACCAATCAATAGGCGGAAGTGGAGTATCCCGAACAGCTGCATAGTCTGGATGAACAACATCCATGTCCTCATTGACCTGGTCCGGAACCGGAACTACCTCACACTCCCTGATCAGAGTAATCGGCAATCTAGAGAACATCCTCTTTCTCACTTCAATCTCATCAATTGCATCAGCCCAATAATCCTCAATGGTGGCCTTGTGTTTGAATTCCTCTGACAACACCCAGTTGATGTTATGGTGCGGGTCATAGTGTTGTCTACTTGTGTGATATGAAAAATGATAGAATTGAAGCTCACTTTCAGCTTCTCTACATGCCTGTATCGAAGGACAAACCTCGTCAGAGTTGCCCATCACAACTGGAAACTCTATCCCTCCTTTCTTCTTTTTCTTCTGGATTTTGTCAAAGGCTAGCAACTGTCTAGCTATCTCTAGCATTATCATTTTATCGGTTGGGTACTTAGGCAGCCTATAAGGGTATGAAGAAAATCCTTGCAGCCTAATGTATGAAAATCTTAGGCTGTATAAACCCGACACCCATACCTTTCAATGAAGCTCACGGGCATTTCTAGAGATTACGCAGCGTAACCTCTCTCTGACGACCTAAATTGATGTACATGGTGAATGCATAGTTGACAAGCTTGTAATGGGTTTATTGCTTAGCCGAGGTGCAATGGCATTACCGCCTCATGAATTTTTAATTGGTGAGAGCCACAACCGATGGGTTCCTTGTAAGAAATCCCTCTGTACCTCGTCATCCGTGCCAACATATAAATTAGATAGGAACTCATGTAAAACGTTTTAGTCCTCCGCAAGCTCAGGAGCTGCTCATGTATGTTATCGCTGATCATCTCAGCCCAATTGACATAATCCTTTCCTTCTAACACCAGGTTGATGTAATAAAACATCCACGGCTCAAAAATATAAGACTGAGGGCAACCACCAACCCTGCTCAGCAACATGATGAGATCACAATACTCCTGCTTCAAGTCCTCTGCTATGATCTGCTTCGGCAACTTCGTACGAGACGGCCTCGGAGTGCTCATCCAGTGAGTGTTAATAGTGTCCATGCATCGTTCAAAGGCAGAAGCATACATACGCTCCGCTCGCTCCCTGGACTTGTAGATCATGTTTCTATGCACCGGGATCCCAAAAGCTTCACCAATGGCTGCCGGAGTAAGATTAGCAAGCACTTGGCCATCTGGTGTCGTGATCGACCGGTGTTCTTTCTCGTAACAATTGGCGCACTCCATAATCAACTCCGAACACTGTATAGCTGGCGGAAAACCAGCAGCTGCATACAACCCACTTCGGACGATGTTGTGCGAAGTGACCGAAGCCCGATGACTTCCAATTCCAAATAGCCTGTTCTTGAATGTTTCCAGGTTGACAGAGCCCAGGTTCGTGTCCGTCACCTTGCCCAACTTTGAAATAAACTTCGTCTCCGGCATGAACGTCTTGCTCAGCTTCTTGATCGTAGCCTGTCTGGAGGCACCATTGTCCTTTCCGGTTGTCCTCGCTTCAGCCATCTGCAACATAACAGACATTTCATCAGTGATCAGATTTAATAAAATAAGACATGATATAGGGGCTGCAGTTGAATTCTAGAAGCTGCAATATCCTTCGTGTTTGCAAACCTCAGCTCCTTCTCTTGAATAAATTCGAATTCCAACACTTAGAACAGATTTCTAAGTGAACCTTGATGACCAGCAATCAGCAATTTTAACTACTTCGTATCAGCAATCAACAACTTTAATTTCTATGTCTTTGTATCAGCAATCAGCAATCTTGCAAGTTAGCAAATTCGCACTTCAAAGTTCTCAATGTTTCAACTCAATACAAGGCGTCCTTTTCAAATGGCAATTTTGACCGAACTTAAATCAAATCAGACTTCAAGCTTCAACACTAGCAAGGTCGTACTTCCCAAGCCCTTAGCAATGGCGTACCTTTTAATCTTCTATAATTCAAGCAAATCAGATTTCAGTGATAAAGCCGTACCTTTTCAAGCAAGTTCAAGTTGCAGCAAACACCTCCTTAGTTAGCAATGGCGTACCTTCCTCAAGCCTTAAGACGTCTTCTCCAACAAGTTCAACCTCAGCAAAATTCAAACCTCTCCAAGCTCACTTTGCCTTAGCAAATTCGCCTTTTCCAGTTGTGAAAGTGAGTGAAAAGCTTCTCCATTTTATAGCTAGAATTCAAATTCTAGAAGACGTTATTTTTAGCCAGTGCCATTAAACTCCACTACTCCACTTCAAGAATTCGAATTTTTCCCTCTCTGGCTTTTCTGACACTTGTCTCCAGTCGTCGGGAATATTATTCTTCTAGAAACTTGACTTTGACTGGCGTTTTGAATTTCTCTCCGAAAAATTTAATTTAACTTCATCATATTTTACTCACCAGCTGGAGCTCCGTTACTTGAATTCAAATTTTAAACTTCATCATCTGCTCTGGAAATTTCATCCTCGAAGAATTTAATCACAATTATCTAGGCAATTCCCTTCGTCTTCATCGTTTGAAGAAAATTCACTTGAAAACTCATTTTATTCATTTTTGCCTTAGAAAATTTAAAATTCTCCTTTAGGAAAATTCATCATTCTAGCACTGATTAAATTCCTCACTGAAAAAGTGTTGGCGAAGCTTGAAAGATTTAGAAATTCATTCATCATCACGAACGTCCAGTACCCAGAAGCAAATTTTCTTCAGAACGCCTCGAATTCATGGGTACCCAACGAACGGGTTCATTTAATTTTTTAAATTTTGGACCTTAGGAAAATATCATTTTCATCATTTAAACTCGTTCTTCGCCCGTGGTCACTCTGCGTTGCTCCTAGAAAAAATTTATTTCATTTGCCAGTGGAGAGAAATTTCTATCAACTTCATTTGAAAAATTTCATAGTCCCGGCACGCCTTGTACATTTTATCTCACTCCACACTTGGAAAATATTTATTCTAAGTCCAACGCCTTAGAGAATTTTCAACACTTAGCAAATATTTTATTTTCTCCTGAGGCGCCTAGCATACTTCAAAACATTTCAACGCCTATAAGATTTTTTTTTTTTTAAAATCACCATATAACTCCCTAGGCGCACACTTTATTTTAACACCTTGAAATATTTTCCACGCCTTATAACTCCCTTGCTCTAGGCGCACACTTCACACTTAACTCCCCTTGGGCGCATTTTAAGTGTGGAGGAGGATAACGTACAAGCCTTCACCATGCTAGGTAACACTTTTCACCTTATTTACCCCTTGTATTTACCATTTACTCTTCAAACATGGGCGCATTTCCTTGTAGGAGGAGGACGAACTTGCTTATACCTTCAGGTGACTTTTCAACTTCCGTTTTTTTGTCCTGACTTGCATGATTTGGGCGCATTTTGATGAGAGAGAAGGATGGGCGCATTTTGCATGTAATGAAGGATAAAAACTTTGACTTTTTGTTGACCCCTTGCAACCTTGGGCGCATTTCACCCCTGCTGGTGGATGAACACTCCAACATCCTTGGGTGACTCTTCACCTTCCACGTTTTGTCTTGACATGGCCCAGTTTGGGCGCATTTTGGCCTTGGAGAAGGATGAAAATGTTTGACCTTGTTGACTTTCTTTCACTTTGGGCGCATTTTGCCTTGCTTGCAGGATGGGCGCATTTTGACCCCTGAGGCGGATTTCTCATACTTAGAAACCTTTTCAACCTTTTCCCCTTTCATCTTGGGCGCATTTGGACCCCTGAGCAGGATGAAATTTCGTTGACTTTCTGTTTGACTTCTTGTGCCTTGGGCGCATTTTGCCCTGTGTGAAGGATGAACTTGCATCTTGAAAAATTTTCTACGCCTCTTCATCAATCTGGGCGCATTTTGATATGCCTGCTGGACGAGACTCCAGACTTAGACAAATTTTCATCATCCTTGCCAGCTTACGTGCCCTGCTATTTATAGTAAGTCCTCCGAATTTGCGCCCCTGAAGCTCGGATCAACTTGAAATTTCAAACATAGTTTCTTCACAACTTTATCAATCTGTCGACACTGCAACTTTTAGTCACCCTGCTATTTATAGCCTGTTTCTGAGGGTGGCTTACTAAAAATAGTAAGCTCTTGATTCTGATAGTTCCCAAGCTCCAATCGAGGTGAAATTTTGATGAGGCGCTCCTCACCACGTGACCTGTCGGCTGACACTGACACATGCAACTGATTTACTATTTTTAGCATGTTTCCAATTCGACTTACTATAAATAGTAAGTGTTCCGTTTGTCTTGAAATTTCACCAGTGAACTGACTGAAACGCGATCAGCGATGGTTTACATCGGTTTTCGAAGATTTTGACTTTTGATGCTATTTTTGGGCCGAAAGTGGAAACCCTAATTTGCATTGCATGCGTATCAAAGATCTCTGTTTGCTCTTCCGTTTAGCGACCTTCTGCCCGATCATTTCGTGAATCACGAATTTCTTTGGGTGGTAATTTCAACGAGGGACCGCGCTGCTAAAAATAAGCGAAGTTCACTAAGGTAGAAACCTTGTTTGCATGTCACACCATTAGCGAAGCTCGAAAAACCCATCCCGGGGAATCACGACATCACGAAAATTTCGACATCACGAGCCACAAAATAGCCTCGGGAAGGAATTTGAATCTGAAAGTGGTCATCTCGACTTGCATGTTATATCGTTGCGAAGGTCTCGGAGAAAACCGGAAGGAATATCGGACAATACAAAGAAAACTGCATCTGGACCTGAAGAATTTACTTACTGGAAGCCCGGTTGCTAAAATAGTAGTTGTCAATTTTGCTCAAATTTGGCATGCAAAGCGGTCGATGTACTCACGAATCTTTTGGTAGTGATGATGAATCTCAACATGGTGACAAAGCGCCCTCAGTTCGCGGACTAAAAATGGTAAGTACCTCGAGAATCGGTGAAATTTGGCTGGAAGCCTTGGATGTCTACTGACAACATTGCTAAGTTCAATTTTCAATTTACTGGCCCTACTTGACCTTGACTTGACCAAAAATGATGAAACCCTAATTTTAGAATTGGCCAATATCTTCACGTTTAAGCTCAATGACGACACAACCCCCCGAAAGACGGACACCAGAAAAGAGACAGAGCGAGAGAGCGAGGAAAAACCCAAGCCAAAAGACCGGAACGGAGCAAAAATAAGGGGGGTCCCCATCTGAATGGGGCGATGTGTGAAAAGGTCACAACAGACCATCATCAGCAAATTCTTATCTTTCAAAGATAGGAATGAAACAAATTAAGTTTTAGATTGTTTTATGTAATTTTACTTTCGACAATATATATGTAAAAACAAATTTTGCAATTGCAAGTGTCCTTTCCTTGCAATTTTCGAAAATGTAATTACATGTAAAATCTTACAAGACAAATCACAATTTGGATTGTAATTTTGAATAAGTCAATCGCAATTAGTTATCGGTTGAGAGATTTTCTCAAGTTTGTTGAGATCCTCCCACCTTTTTCTCCAGACCTTCCTCCTATAAATACTTGAGGGGTCTATTGTAATCTTTATCTTTTTAGCAAGCAAGAAAACTCTGCAGAATTTTATACTCATAAAGTCTTTGAGCTTTATAGTGAAATATTGTAAATTTTCAAGTGATATCAAGAAGCTGGAATTTCAGACTTTGAGCTGAATTTTTGTTTTGCATCCTAAATGTTCTTATGTCATTTTGGGTCATTCTTATATTGTGATTACTTGAGAATTGTTGAAGATTGCTGAAGAGAGATTCAATTTAAATATCTGCAGTCTTTGTGCTGTAAATCTGAGAATTGAATTCTTAGTTAGTGTTAGAAATAGAGAAGAATTATAAGTCTTTACGCTCATAGTATTTCTCATTTAGAATAGTTGAAAGCATACATTATAATTTCAGTCTTTGAGCTGTTTTATCTTGTATATTTCTATAAAGTAATCGTTCTGAAAAAAGGTTGATAGGATTTCATTCTTTAAGACTTTGTGCTTATCGAATTGTTTTCCCGTCCCGGAGGAAATAACGGAAGTCTTTGCGCTTTCAGGAAACTTTATTTCCTTTCTCTTAATTTCACTGTGTAGCTGTTGTAACAAGTTTTAGTAACATTTACTGTGTCTTTTCTGTGAAGAGAGAAGAACGTAATCTTTCCTGAAACAAGAGGAACGATTGCTGTCCTACCCTTAATTTTATTTAGTTAAAGGGGGAGCCTTCCCTTAATTAGGAGAGTTTAACTCACGTGCTGTGGTTGAAATCTCAATTTTGTACGCTTTCACGAGAATACAAAATTTCCAACCAACACTATCGCTTCTGTTAGCAGTAAGAAGGGCGCCTCCCCTTTACGAGAGGAGAGATTTACATTTCACATAGCTGTGGCTGAAGTCCAAGTTGTGTAATCTATCGAAAAGCTGATTACATAATTTTCACCCAACAGGGAGTATTGCTACAATTCATCCTTCCACATGTCAATAAGGATGTCTCCATTCATGGCTCTCTATGGTTACGAGGCCCCTAGCTTTGCTGATTTGGTGTTTGGTAATAGCAAAGCTCCTCAAGCCAAGGATTGGTTGTAGCAAAGTCAAGATATTTTGAAGTCCTTGAAGAACAACCTTCAAATAGCACAAAATCAGCAGAAGATGTACGCTGATCAGTAGCGTGTTGAGCGTTTATTTGAGGTTGGTGATATGGTTTATCTTCGACTTCAGCCTTACAGACAGTCTACACTCAAGAAGAGTGGAGTTGAGAAGCTCAAACCTCACTTCTATGGGCCATTCAAAGTTGTCAGAAGGGTTGGAGCAGTGGCTTATGAGTTGAAACTACCATCAAGTAGTAAGGTCCACAACGTCTTCCACGTGTCTTGCCTCAAGAAGGCACTTGGACACAATGTTGTTGCTTCATCACAGTTGCCTCCGTTAGATGAAAAAGGGCAGCTGACCTTGATTCCTGAAGAGATTATTAACTCTAGAGAGCGTTCTTTGAGGAGGAGAACAATCAAAGAGTACTTGGTGAAGTGGAAGAATTTACCCTTGGAGGATGCTACTTGGGAGAATGAGGAGATTCTACAGCATCCAGACTTGTGATTGCTTGAGGGCAAGCAATCTTGGGGAGGGCGGACTGTAATGTCCCCTTCTCAAATGTGATCGTTTCAGTTGACCGTTGGCCTATTCTGGAGACCCGTAGGCTACTTGGATGGTGAAATTAGGGTTTCCTATTTTTGAGGAGGTTGTTGCTTAAAGTTTGGAAATCGGATTGCGGATTCTTTCTAGGTTTTCAGAGAGCTTCGCAGTGGTATGGTCAGATTGGCGTTTCAAGCAACTTGATGAATTTACTATTTTTAGTAAATTCTATTTTTGGCAGTGGATAGGTTGGGTTCAGTTCAGTTGGTCTTCTTCTTTAGTTGGTTCAGCTGGCACTTCCGTTTTTGGCCTTTGGGTGCATTTTCCATGGAGAGATAAGTATTTTCACATTATAATATTATATTTTAATATTATAACTCCCCCTTGCCTAGCATTACAACTTTATGTTGTTTTTAAAAAGGGGACCTAATGGGTCAATACTTCATTAAGAGATAAATTATATTTTGAAGTCAAATTATGGGGTTAAGTGAAATGGACGCCTACTTGAGGAGAGATGGATTTTTTATAAAAGTGAAATATTTTATTAAAAGGAAAAAGGACGCCACTTTTGGAGGGAATGTGTTGAATTCAAAATTAGGGTTTGGGCGCCCTTCTTGAAGCTTCTAGAAGGCTCTCTTCATGTCTTTATATTCAGGTCTTAGCTCTTCATTTGGGATCTTTTGTCTACTACACTGTTATGCTATTGAATTGTTCTCAGGCACTAGCTTCGAGGAAAGCACACCTCCTAGCAAAGGCTCATCTTCTTGCTTGAAAGATAGCAACTAGTTGAGAGTTAGCTTGTAATAGGTTTGATTTGCATTTTCAGTTGAGTATTTGCATTTTGGAGTTCTAGTTTGCATTTTCTGTCATATTTCTGGAGTTGCTAAATGTCATTGAGGAATGTAAGATTTGCTCATAGCTCGTGAAATAAAAATGCTATTGTTATGGGTATTGTTTCTATCCTTTTGTTTATGAGGGGCGACCATTCTAGCTAATTTGCAGATTTTATTGAAGTGTCCCTGATTTTATAGAACAAAATCGCCCTTGCAGCTGGGCCGTACCATTCTAGGGATGCCTTGGGACTTGTGCAAAATAAATGGAGGCTGTTTGGTGAGGTTTTAGGTTTTTATTTTGGGCGCCTTTATCCTTAGAGTAATCTGCATTTGATTTCATGTCAATAGGATGAGATTTGAGCAAGTTATAAGCATTTGAGTGAGTGTTAGGTTGCAGATTTCTTCATTTTATGTTGCAGGTCTGATATATCAGAATTAAGAAAGTTGTCCCTTTGGCTGGGATTGAGCATTGGAAGTTACATTTGGTATTTGAAAGACATACTATACAGTTGCAGCAATGAAGAACTTGAAAACTCAAGATTTAATTGAACATTATGACATATTGTAAGCTATTAGTAGTACTATCAGCCATTCTTCTCTTATCTCTCATTTACTCAATTGTATTTCCCACTGAATAAGTGGAAGAGGCTGGCTTGCCACCTATTTACTTTTAGTTAGTAGTCTAGGGACCCTCTGACCATATGCTCACCATCACTTGGCGCCATTCTTGGTTAGGGTTACTCTAGTTCATCATGCATTGATCCTCTGACCATATGCTCGTCTGCCCAGGCGCATTCTTGGTTAGAGTTCCCTTACAGTTTGCATCTACATTAGATCCTCTGACCAATGCTCACACCTTGCCCACATCGGGATCCTAGTGTACATTCTAGTTAGAGTTACCTTCCGCATCGTTTTGGTTTAGAGCTAACCTTAACGAGTGCGGGTTGATTGTAATTACATTGTGAAAAAACAAAAAAAAATTGGTCCGGTTCTTTACAGGGGTCTAATTTGAACTTTATAACTTAAGTCATAAAATTTACCTTTTCGAAGACTTAAGTGATGGTGGATGAATAATACACCAAAAACATCAAAACGCACCAAATTGAAACTACCAACGACAACCAAAATTGGAAACACTACACTATACTGCTGTTAAAACCAAGTGCCTAGAATAGCACTTACTAAAAATAGTATGTCGAAACTCTAAACTGGCCCAAACTGAGATGCATTAAACTTACTAAAACTAGTAAGTTCCAAAAATAGACATTGTTAAAAATAGCAGTACTACCCATCAAGACCCAGAGAAAACCCAAAAAACCTAGAAACTCTACATAAACTCCTGAAAGTGCTGACAAGAATCCTCCAAGAATCTTGAAATACCCTGAACTCCTTTGTTTAGCCTACAACTCTCTAGAAATAGGCTAATGGTCACTAAAATATTAGGACTGAGAAGGGGACATTACACCCAATAGTGGAGGTTCAATTACTGGATATTCATTCTCATAAGGTTCTAATTAGGCCATAGCATTCACCATCTCATTCTCCCCCCATACAATAACATTTTGAAGTTCAAGAATACTTTGTAGTAAATCCACTACTTTAACTGGTATAATAACTTAAAGTACTTTTTGTGCAATATATTTCTCAGATTGTAATTAATTTGTTAACATACTTGCACTTGCATTTGGGTGGCATCATTCGTTGTCCATAACATTCTCCACTTCAACCCTTGCTTCATGTAGCCTTTCTTTATATTGGACATGGGTCTAGGTACACAACCTTTTTTTCTTGGGCATGAGTAATTGCCAATACTTCATTATGTCTTACATCAATCATGTTGACACTAGCCTTTTGCTTCAAACATCTCTTGTCTTTGTATTTTCCAAGTCCACACCATTTGCACAATAATTGCATTTTGTATTGCTTGTTCTAGAAGTCTCTCACAAAGTGTCCCCATTTGCTACATTCTCAACATTGTATGGTAGAGTGTCCTTTGGGGTCATATTTATTTGGCTGTCCTCCTCTTTGATTTAAATAACCACCCAAAGATTAATTATGTGGCTTCGATGGAGTAGAATCCTCTCCTTACATAAAAATAACTTGTGTAATCCTGATCTTCAAATTGTATGGGAACTCCTCTATTGAATGGCCCATAATTGAGAAAATCTTACAAACACCTTTTTAGGACAATTACCTTTTTTGTGCCACTCAATTAATTGCACTCAATACACCATAGTGTGTTAGTTCCTTTGTTGGTTTTCTTTTTGGATGCCTTCAATTCTTTCATCTTTTAGAGCATATCCCTCTTGATTGCTTGTACCGTTTGTGATTCATTGTCGTTATTATCATCTAAACTTCCATCTTCCTTTATTTTTCTGTTACTACACGAGGAAATTTTATCTTCACTTTATATGTTCATTGCTTGATTGTAAGTGTTGGCATAAGAGGGGGTAAAAACTTCAGTTTCTTCCTTAATGAAGGGATTATCCCTTCGACAAACCACCTCTTCTTCAATCCATCTACTGATTGGTTTTCCAGCTTCACCAAAAACTCTTTGAGCCTATGATTGTAAACTCATATGTTTTCATACTTTCCTTGTTTGGTATTGTAGATCTCTGCTACAATTTTGTTAGTCATCTCTCAAGAGTTTGAATTCCTCTCACAATGCTCTTTTTAATGCATAACATTTAGCTTTATTTTCTATGTCCAGTTTTATATACCAATCTGTGGTTGTGCCTCTAAGAGTTGCTGGAAATGCCCTCAATCAATAGGATTTGTCATTTTGGCCATTCGCTACCCAAATTGTCTTGCATGTCTTGTAATGCCTCAAAAGATCCCCCAACCCTTTCCCTGTGAATTTTGGAAGTTTCTTCCTTTCTATATTCAAATTTTTTGGGGGATTCACCAACTTGTTTCCCGATTGTGCCCTTTATGATGATAACCTTATTAGAGAGTTTTGATTTGTACGTTTCGGTGCTTTCCCTACACTCACAAACACATAAAAATCTATCACCCATCCCTCTTCAATGTTCATCACTCTTGGGTTGCCTTTGGGGTCCTTTCGATGCTCCCTTCATCCTAGAGTCATCAAATCTGATCTTCTAATGTTTGGCTCTTCCATAAGTATTAGGTCTTCCATCTGGCATGTGGTGCTTTTGTAAGTTTTTGTCAAATAGTTGGTAGGTTCTCCCTCACCTTCCCCTTTGACCAAGTTTAATGGTACGAATGGTTATCCTACAACAAGGTTGGTAGGTTATTCCTTGCCTTCCCTTTTGCTCAATGGTGAACCTCCATCTGACGATGATGGTTTAGACAGTTCTCAAATGGCGAGGTTTGTGGTTTCTCCTTCACTTTCCCCTTCGTCTGACATTGATGGTACAGATGGCTCTCTGACTTGGTTGGCGAGGTTGGTGTATGCTTCTTCGAGGAGTAGTAGGTTTTTTTCTATTTCTTTCCATTCTTCGTTCATGCATTCTATTGTGGAATCTTTTTTTCTTTCGACTATGGATTTTTCTTACACTTCAAATTTTAGTATTGGGTGGACTCATACTTTCAATCAGAAACTCTTTACCTTCTTAAACTTCACCCTTCAATTGTCTCCTTCATTCTCTTTGTTTAATGATCCTTAAAGATTGTTTGATCTCTTGACCTTGACCACATTGTGGTCTCTTCTCGCCTTTATTGGGGTCTAAGGGCATGGATCTCTCAAATTTGACCTAGTTTATCTAAGGCAATAGCACCAAATCTTTACTGCTTTATCTAATAAACTAAATACATGAATTAATAATAGATATGAAAATGCATACCAGATACATGCATAAATCATATCTCTTTATTCACACATAAAATTATTATAGAAGAAGACCAGAGGTGGTCAACCAAGGATCAAAGTCGATCTTACTAGATCATACTACTCTCCTTGACAATACACAATGCACTTAAAGGACCCAACTGCTGCCAAGAAGAACACAACTGCCAGCCAACTGATGCTTATAACTACCTGAAGCCAACAACCAATTAATACAAACAATTAATACATAATTGGGTAACCAAATTATCAAAAAATAATAATAGACATTGCACACAACTACATCAGCCGTTGTCATTTTAATTTTCCAAGATGGGGCATGGGGTTTTGGGAGCATACAAAAAGCAATTTTGAAGTCTTTTTTTGAGTTTTGCTTGGATATATTTTTTAGGAGAAAGATCAGGCTTTACAATTTCTTTGTAGGGACAAAAACCATTATAGAGATCATCCACTTCAAATGTGAAAGATCATTCCTAGTGGGTTTTACAGGTAATTCTAGACAAGGATTGCACAAGAGCTTTAAATGCAAATTCATTAGTCTTTTATCAACATTGAAGGAACCTGTTTTCTTAGACAAAGATGAAAAATGAAATAGTGAGCTTGGTGTTTGAAAGAAAATACATATTAGACCTCCATTAATCTGGTCGTACCATTATGGGACAGGCTATATCTCTCTATTGTATTTCTAGATTTGTATGGTGGGAAATTTATTGCATTTAAATCATTTTTTGATCTTGAGGAGGGATGGAGGCAAGAATTTTATGAGGTTTGATCAGTTGTGAGGATTGTTTGAAGTGTTACCTACCTTCCAAAAGGTTTGTACAACACCCACTAGGGACATGGGAAGTTTCCCAAGCCAAATGCCTAGGTTCTTGTGCTTTTTTTCACCTCCAAAGGTGGCACCTAGATCTCTATTTTGTGCCTATTAGACCCTTGGACTGAACTCAACATTTTTCATGTCTTTGTGATTAATTTTTGGAGGCTTTGTTTGTTGTATCAAAAATATTATCAAAAGTATACATGAACAATATTTCTGGATATGTCATAAAGTTAATTAATTAATGAAAAATCCATCTAGGTATTTGGTGTGAAGCTCTATATTTATTTGTAATGCATTTTCAGATTGTAGGTGCCCATTTCATTGAGAAATTTATGTGTTAAATCATTATAGGTATTTTTTCAATTATCTTTGTGAAAATTGTATCTTTCATTTATCAAATTCATACACCAAAACTTCAAGAAGACTCAAAAAAACACAGGGAAAAAATTGGGTTACATATTATAGTGGTATCAAACCTAGGTTGTATCTTGCCATCTTGGAGGGTTTTGGAAAAAAAATGTTATGTTAGTTGAATGAGTAATGTAGTCACCCTACACATGTCATTATAATTTGAGAAGGAACAGGTCAAACACTTGTCTTGAGAGTCAACTAAAGACCGACCCCTTTGTAGACATCAAAAAATGGGGGAAGCTTATTATCTCTTTGTTTGAAAATCCTTGTGGCTTTGGAGATTGTACTTGGTTCATCTCAACCTTCCTAAGGAAAAAGACCCTCTTGAATTAGACTGGTTTTGGTGGTGAAAGATCTACCTGTTGATGTGTTTTTCGTGACCGCACCAACGCAGAATAAAGTCGCCAACGGCTCCCCTATCCTCTCTTGATCAAAGTATTCCGCATGCTAAGATTGCAAGAAAGTTCATGCGTTCAACTCCAAGGTTCTTTTAATGCGAATAGGCTCAGTTGGCTCAATGTGATTTGCTGGTATTTCAAGGGGGACTTACGGAATTGTTCGGCAGCAGAGAAAGGAATCCAAATGCTCGAAAGATTTATCTATGAAGTGTGAGTTACCTATTCTAACCAGAAAGTATTGAATTGAAAGTGGTTTCAGGGTTTAGAGAGTCTAAATCTATTCTAAGGCGTGGGATATGGAGCTCAACTTCAGCAAACTTCTACCAAACTTCGCTTTGCCTCGCCTCGGACAGCTTCCACGGAGTCGGTGCAATCTTCAGAGGAGTAATTCAAGGTGTTCAGATCACAACTTAGCATGAAAATACCATCACAACGACGCATATAGACATACAAATCATGATCGAAGTTAAGTACATGATATTCCAGTTGACCACACAAGGCGCATTCACCATCAACAAATACACTAGTGGTATGGATAGACGAAGTTGCTTTGATCAAACACCACATTCCACAGCTAACATCTACTTGCATGGAATGAAAATTATACTACTTTGAACTATTTTATGCTACCATTTGAATCGGAAGGACGAAGAAACCTTGCTAGCTACTCACAACAAAGACGAAATTCACCATCAATGAAAAACTCTTTTATTGAGAGAGTGTTCACAACAATTTCTTACAAAGTTTTCAAAGGGAAAACTTTCCCTCTTCTTCAAACTACACTATCAATCTATACTAAGTTACTCTAAGTTGTCCCTCTACTCTATGTCTACTGTCTAACTCTAAGCTAATGTCTAATTTCTAATGATATTACAAATGAGGGGGACTCCCCCTTTTATAGTTGGCCAAGTCCAACGGATGGCTTAGATTACAATCGGCTAGATGGCCCAGATCGTGCCACCTCAGCCCTAAACAAGATTTATCCTAAAAACCGCCACAAAGGAGAGTGGGGTAATAAATGAGCCATTAATGTCCACCATCCTTCTAGAAGATTCCAACCTTGAAACGCGTTCACACTATTCTCGATCTTCTTTCTTGACGCTTGAGTTATACTAAGTCTCAACACTTAGCCATTTTCACAACTTTTCTTCCTTCGAGGTTGAAATGTCATCTTGGATTATCTTCTTCATCACTTTAAATCATCACCGCTTGGTCTCGACATTTCTCCTGCAAAACAAGCAAGGAGAAGAGTATTAGAACATTTCATAATATAAATTCAACTTACTAGGATTTTTCGTGTTTTAACTTCCAAGGGTTCATCGTCTTCACTAGCCAACTTTGTGTTCAAATTCTTCATGCCTTAGCCAAATTTTCAACCTATCTTCCTCAAGGGCGTATCATCTTTGAGAAATTTATTTCATTAGCTGGGTCATTGACGATTTTGATTTTATTCATCTCCGGCTCAAGAAGATTATCTTCACGAAGAAATTTAGACAAATTCTATGGCGTTCTTTAAATTCATGCGTGCGGAGGAATTTTCTGTGAGAAACACATTTTCTTCCTTTACTTTTAAGGAAGATTTACTTTAGAACACCACGCCAGGAAAACTTCATAATTGAGAACCTTAGATTAAGTTAATGTACCATCTTGAAGGGCTAATGAGTCACGAGGAAGACTGTAGAAATCATCTCAGCCTAAGCGTTTAGTACCCTGAAAGTTATGCAGAAGCGATGAATCCATGGGTACCCAAGCAGGCGGGTTCATTATCTAAGGTGCTAAATTTTGAACCTTAGAAAAATATTATTCAATCAATTTTAATCCTGTTCTTCATCTTGAACATTTCCTGTTGCTCTGACTTGGAATTTTTTTTTTGACCTGTGCAGCTGGCATCATTCAGACTTCTTCACTGGCAATCACAGCTCGTTGCTCTAGGAAAATTCATCACTTCCCCAGACTTAGGCGTTTTTCTCCTAAGGAAAATTTCTTTGCCTTAGAAATTTTTTTTGAATCACTCAGCAATTTTGAAAATTTTGCCTTAGAAATTTTTTTTATTCACCTTCAATCACTCTGCCTGTGGTGAGGAAAATCAGTTTACTTGGAAAATTTTAATGCCTTGATCACACTTGTATGTCATGGAGAACATTTTTAAAACCAACGCCTAGCAATATTTAGTCACCACCTCGGGCGCATATTCAACTTGAAGAAGGATAAAACCATGCCCTTGGAAAAAAATTCAACACTTAACATTCTCAACGCCTTACCACTTTGCCTCATACTTGAATTACTTTGGGCGCATTTTCCTTGTCATGTAGAAAATTTCAAATTTCAACGCCTTGCACATTTTTATCTCCTCCTTAGGCGAACCTCACACTTAGAAGAGAATATCTTATTTCCACGCCTTAGTCATTTTATTTTATCAACCTCACCTAAACTTAACCACTTTTCAACCCAAATCCACTCTTTACTTGGCGCATTCAAAGGCTAGAGAGGAAAGTCAACACTAGAATAATTCCATCTTGCACAACGCCCAGCAACCTTCACTTGTCTTCATCTCTATTTGGGTGCATTTTACCCCTTGAAGTGGATGGGCGCATTTTAGTATGTGAGGAGGATAAGCATCTTCCAATGCCTTAACTATTTTGTCTTCATATGCTTTCTCTTGGGCGCATTTGAGCATGCATGGAGAACTTCCCAAATGCCACCTTGTTTTGACTTGTTGACTTTCCCTCTTTTGTCTTCACATGGCCCCATTTGGGCGCATTTTACCTATGTAGGAGGATGGGCGCATTTTAGAGGTGGTGGAGAATATCCCATACTTAGAAATTTTCTTTCATGCTTGGCTTGAGGTGAGGGCGCATTTTGCCATGTGAGGAGGATTAACATCAACACTTAGAAAATTTCTCATCAATCTGTGAAGAGGGCACATATTCAAGGTGGTGCAGGATGGAGTCTCAGACTTAGCCGTTTTTCCAACCTTTTGCCAGAGTTTCCATGTCCTGCTATTTATAGTAAGTCCTTTGATTTTCATACTTCTGAAGCTCGGAATGGTTTGAAATTTCAAACACTGCATCCTCACGACCTTGTTACCCTGTTGACACTGCTATTTTTAGTCGGCCTGCTATTTTTAGCCCATTTCTGAGGATGATTTACTATAAATAGTAACTGTTCGCTTCCGATAGCTCCACTGCTCCGATTGACCTGAAATTTGAATAAGGCACTCCTCACCACGTGACCTGACTACTGACATCGGCGCATGCACCTGACTTGCTATTTTTAGCATGTTTCCAAAATGACTTACTATAAATAGTAAGTGCTCCGTTTGACTTGAACTTTTACCAGCAGATAGCCTTAAGGATGCTGATCGCGGTGGTTTACACCGGTTTTCAAAAATTTTGACCTTTTACTCCTCTTTTCAGGCTCTGAAGTTGGAAACCCTAATTTGCTCTGCATGCGCATCAAATGATCTTCGTTTGTCTTCGTTTCTGTTGCATTGCGATCAGTTCGTGGTTCTGAAGTGCTGGGAGGCGGCCGTCGGAATGTATCTGCTAAAAATAGTAAGTTGCTGAAGGAGTGATTATCTTGCTTTGCATGTCATATCATCGCGAAGCTCTCGAAAAACCCATAAAGAATATGCCGACATGCAAAGAAAACCCTGACATGCAAACCCTAAAAATAGCCTCAAAAGATTGAATTCTGAAAGTCGTTATCTCGCTTTGCATGTCACATCATCGCAAAGGTCTCTGAAAACCCAGAAGGAATCTCCAGACATGCGTCAAAAAACTTGGCATATAGGCTTTGAAATTGGCCCTAGAAGTTGAACTGCTAAAACTAGTAAGTTGTCCGTTTCAGCTCAAAATTTGCGCACAAGCAGCTTGACGTGTTCTGGACGCAGTGTGACTGTCGGAATTTCAAGAATGTTGATGGATCACCTGTAATTGCACACTTACTAAGAATAGTAAGTTGCCAGAATCTGACGAAACTTCAATGGAAACCTACTAGAAGCCTACTAACAACAACGTTAGTCTCAAATTTCAAGTTATTCCCTTCATTTGACTTCAAGTTGGCTAGAAAATTCAAAACCCTAATTCTGAGATTTGGCCAAATTTCACGCTTAAATTCAATGACGGGCACGTCCCCGGAAAGACAGACAGTAGAAAAGAGAGACAACGACAAAACAACCAAAAAGCAAAGCCAAAATAGGGGGTCCCCATTTGCAATGGAGCGATGTGTGAAAAAGGTCACAACACTACCCTAACTTATGTTTGTTGGAGATATCGATCAAGTATTTCACAATGCATTCAAAGATTTAGTTTTCTAATTTGTGAGTCTCTTCCATAGACAAATTTGTAGGTGATTGGAAATATTATAGAATATCTTGTTTTGGAAACTTTGCCTCGAAGAGTTTGGTAGTTTTGGCGGTTTCACCATATTCTTATTTTGGAGCAGCTTTATATCTTATTCTCTTGGTGTGGAGTTGTGAGTTTAAAAGAAAACTAATATTGGAATACATTTTCAGAATTGGTGAAGTCTTGTGCGAAGACCAATTTCTAGTTATCGTCAAATGAAAGGAAATATGCTATGATTTATTGTTGAAGCTAGTCCAGCCATACCATATGCAACCCCTTGAGCCATCCATGCATGTTTGTGGACAAAATTTTGAATAAACTAAAGATTAGAGGCATTGTAGAAGGCAACAAAGGAAGCTTGCATGACAAAAAGGTGAGAAGGAATCAAACAAGTTTATTGTACCACTTCTAAGGCTTTTGTACCCTTTGGGAATTGCTCATGAAGTATTCCATGCTATCCATACCTGTTGAGAAAGGTTGTGAATGGATGTGAAGGAAATTTAATGTCCAGGTTAGTGAGCTTTAAATGATATTTATTTGTATCAAATTTCTGAATATAATAAATTGTTACCAATGCTTTGAAATTCAATGTTCATTTATACATATTACTACTTTGGGTTCATTGTATATTTTATCTAAGTTACCAGTTCAGGTTTGGGTTTAGGTTTCAAATAACATAGCAAAAATACAACACCACTTTCATAGTCAAATAATAAAATATTAGTGAAACTCGAATGTCATGATATAGATTAAAGTTCAAACATAATAATGTCAAGTGTCGACAATCAACCATCATTGATCATTGATCAAATATCATATGGATCATCAAAAATATCATCTTATTAGATGATGTATGTAGTGGTAAATTAGAAGAACCTCAAAGAGTGCTAGTGGCACTGGCACTACCACTAGCACTAACACTAGCACTATCATGCTCACTAGCTAGCTCATAGTCATCATCAACATCAAGTGCAACAAAGTGGCTTGCGGAAGCATCCCAAGTCAAGATACTCTGACTCGATATCCCACTTCCTTGTGTCTCCTTCTTTGTAGGCACTTTGTTTGTGTGTAAGGAGCCACAAGTTTGAATGCACATACACCAAGTCCTTTGCCTTTTTTGAATGTAGTCTATTGCGCTTTACTGAGTGGATGAACCTAAGTATGTGCTCTAATTCCTCTCAAATGAAGATGAACTAGCAACCTATTAAGACCAAATTAAATAGTTAAGAGTTACAAAATTTAACTAATTAAAATATAAATAAAATTATAAAATATAAAACTTAAATTTAAAAGCTAAAAGATTTTGACTATAAAACTTACTTGGGATAAAATTTTGATTGCAAGAGGTTGTAGGTATGTGTATGCTTTTCCATGGAAGTACCACCAACTATGAGCATCGATCATGTACTTGTCTCCAAGAGCATCAAGACCACAATCACTGAAGCATGCAAAACCCAAAAACTCGGCCTTCAATACATCACATTGGTCACAATCAATGAAGAGTCTACGAAGTGTTGCTTTGTACCCTTAAGCCACTTTAGAATCTCTATACCGAGGAAAACTCTTGTTGTCATAGAAAGCAGTTGAACACTATAGTATTTGGGACTCAATACAAAAGCAAGAAGATGTAGCAGAGTGGTCATTTTGTTCCATCTCTCTACAATGATTTTGTGTAGCTCTTTGAAGAAATTTTCTTCAAGATCTTGCTCTTTTGCATTGATGATGGATTTCATCTTCTTAATCATTAAGTCGATGCTATCATATACTTCACCCAAACAAGGTCTATCCATGTCAGTATAACAGATCATGCTAAATATGGGCTCAGTGAAACTGAGGAGATACTCAACATGATTCCACCAAATGTCATCTAGGATCATTTGCTTAACCTTAGTTTCCCTTGCAATGGTAGATTGCCTCCATATGGACCAATTAGGGTTGATGTTCATATTAGAGAGTGTCTCATGAACCTTCACAAGTCGTCTCAACACAATTGTGTTGGAGGCAAAATGGGTCTCAACAACCTGTTTGAAAATTAAAATAAAATAAATTTAAATTTGCAAAAAAAATAAAATTAAAAAATATTACTAAAGTGAATTGTGAAACATGTTTATTATTTAATTTACCTTCAAGAGCTGCAATTTCAAGAATGCTCTAAATATGCCTTGTAACATATGGTGGTTGGTGATGAACATTTGGATGTCTTTAGCCTTAGCATACACCTGTTTGATCCAATCAATTTTGTTGCCATTTTTTTGTAGCATTAGGTTGGGGGAGTGGACAACACAAGGTGTCCAAAAAATGTGTGAATATTGCTCCTCAACCAATAACCCAACAACCTTACAATTTTTTGCATTATCTATTATAACTTGCACAACATTTCGAGGGAACCCTTCATCAATAGATTGACAAAGAATGTTGGCAATAAATGCACCGTCTTTCACCTCTCTTTCATAATCCACTACTCTCAAAAAAATTGCCCCTTTAGGGGAAAAGGCAATAACATTGATCAATGGACAAATTTTTGCATCTTTCCATCCATCAAAAACGATGGTCACCCCTATTTTGATCCGCAAATCACTTTTGGGCTTCAAGGAGTCCTCTACAAATTTCACCTCTTTATCTAATAAGGTGCTACACACCTTCTCAAAACTTGGGCCCTTATACCCTTTTGGAGCCTCATTAATAGATTTCACCATTTTTTTCCAATATGGTGAGCGAACAACATTGAATGTCAATCCATTCGTATAGACACATCTCGCTATGTCTTGATTGGCAATCTCAGTATGTCTTGATCAACAATCTCTCTAGTCTCATTTTGAAACAAAGTTTCCAGTGGTCTCTTTGATCTCCTATGTGTGAAACAAAGAAAAAGAGGGATATGGGGAGTGTCTAGGTCTAAATACAATAGAACACTAAGACTAAGGCCTCTTTTTCTAGGGTTTCATTAGGATGCAAATCAACAAGGTGTTTAGATTGACTTTCAACCATGAAGGTGAGTCAATCAAACATGGAATCTACATCTTCATGGGCTTTAGGGATGAATTAGAATTGATTTTCTTTGATTAACCTAATTGGACTATGTGACCTAATATGAAAAATGCAAGATTCCAACAATTGATACTGTAAATGTAATCAAATCTTCTATCAAATTGAGAGACTAAGGGTTCTAAAGAGATTCTAATTGTAAGAATTCTACTAAAATTCTAAATCATATTTTCGATTTCCAGATTTTATTTATATTGAATGTGCTGATTGTAGAACATTAATAATTTCGATGTTTGCATATCAAGAGTGGAATCACCTTTTGTATGTAAGGAGACCCACCTCCAAGGGATGCGTTTCTTGAGAGGATGTGTCTCCACACGTGGAAACACGTCCGCTCAAGAGACGTGTCCCTTTGGGCACACGGGTTTCTCTTACAACCGATAATCATTCGGTTAAACAAACTTAGCATATATATACACCCTCACACATGGCGGATATATTCTATGAATTCCAAATTTTATCCAATGCCAATTTTGAACATCATTTATTTAAATTCGATTTTATACATGTTTTATAAAATTTGATTTTCACTTATTTTTAGAAATATTAAACATGAAGAGCAATTGATCTTATATAAATGACGATGATGCTTATAGCAATCATCGTTTATATCTGACTTAAGCTACCATTCATCAACACTCCCTCTTAGCTAGGGAAGATATTTCAAATCAAATAAGTGGAGATATCACCTTTACATGTGATATCGAAGATATGATATGTTTTCTCAAAGTTGTCAAGTCACATGACATTCTTCATAACACATCTTCATTATGGTATGTGCACTGACATCAAGTCACATGATGTCTACCATAATTCATGGCATATCCATGGATATAAATATCCACCATGATTATCTCTTAAGGATCACAATGATCTACAAATGATATCAAGTCCCATGATATCAATCAAAGTGTCCAAGAGATACTATCATGACATGTCCACAAATATCAAGTCACATGATATCTATCATGATAGTTTATCATTGTAGAGTCGTCACTTTACAATGTCAAATACAAGTGCTCATTA
>VDFB02055728.1:0-14136 GCA_007258455.2 Sequoia sempervirens
CAACCCAAATGGCATGACTAAGAATTCAAAATGGCCATAGTGACATCGAAGCTGTCTTTTCCACATCTGATCCCCTCATTCGTATCTGATGGTAACCCGACCTCGGATCAATCTTCGAAAAGAACTTAGCCCCATGTAGCTCATCAATGAGCTCATCTATCCTGGGAATGGGGTATCTATTTTTGATGGTGCTTTGGTTCAAAGCACGATAGTCCACGCACATGCGCATGGTACCATCCTTTTTCACAAGAACCACTGCAGATGCAAAAGGGCTCTTGCTTGGGCGTATGAAACCCATCTCCAAAAGTTCCCGAATATTCTTCTCGATCTCATCCTTTTGCCTCTTCGGATACCGATATGGAGTTGTGATCACCGGTTTGGCACCTTCCTTGAGCTCTATGATGTGTTTTGAACCCCGTTCAGGTGGCGGTCCAGGAGGCAAATCTGCAAAGACTTTGCTCTTCTTCGTGAGCACTGACTGGATATGAGGAGGTTGGTCACGTTTAGTCTCAACAGGACTAGCAGGAAGTATCATGCATTCGGCAACCCACTCAGCTTGATCGTGACGGATCAGCTTTGCCATTCTTTTGAACGACACTACTCGAGGACCCCCATTGGACATGCCTCTCAAAACTATCCTCTTTCCATCCGATTGGAACTTCAACTCCATAGTCTGCAGATTCAAAGAGATCTCTCCAAGAGATCGCAGCCATTGGATGCCTAGAACGGCATCAGTATCCCCAATGTGAACTACATAGAAGTCATCCTTGACTTCGTAGTTGCCCAACTGCATGGTCATGTTAGATATTTTCTTGGTGCAAGTAATATGAAATCCATCGGCAACCATGACCTTGAATCCTTCGAACTCCTCTGTTTGCAGCCCCTTCTTGGCTACCACAACTTCGTCAATGAAGTTATGAGTTGCTCCAGTATCGATCAAAGCAACGATTCGCTGCCCTTTGACCATCCCACGAACCTTGAATGATTCATTTCTTTGAAAACTAGAAAGTTGAGCTAAAACTCCACCACTTTCCTTCTCATCTCCGAATTCTTCTGGAGCTCTATTTTCTTCATTTTCTTCAAAATCAGATTGCTGGTCGGAAAAATCAGAACTACTTTCCCCAGCAGAATAGTACTCAATCTAATTGAACTTGACCCCTTTAGGACAAACATGGTCTTGAGACCATTTTTCCTGACACTGGAAACACAACCCTTTCCTTCTGAGTTCATTTAGGGTTTCTTGATCCAACCTGGTGACATGGGGATTGCGATTCTTGAACTCCTTGTTCTGAGGTCTCAAATGATTTTTATGCTGAGGCCCTTTTCCTTTATCCCTTTTCTGAAAAGGGGAGTTTGACTGAAATTTTGCTTTAGGAGTAGCCCACTCCATGTTTCTCGCCTTTTTCATGGCCTCTTGCAGGGTTGGTGGATCAAAGGCTTTAATCCAACCTTTGAGTGGTTCTGTCAAACCCTCGAAATCCGCTGACGCTAGTTCCGTGAGTTCAGGTCCGCCATGGTGAGAGTCTCTGAAACTCAGCGATGTAGGCTTCAACTGTGCCATACTGTCTCAATTGAGCAAGCTCTCTGAAATGGATCTCAGGATCTTTTTTCTCAAACCTTTCGATGAGCCTAGTGGTGAACTCATCATATGTTGTGATAGACCGATGGCCGAGAGTGACGAGGCCATGGTACCACCACTCGTGCGCCACCCCATCAAGGTGTAGCGTAGCGAACTTGATCGCTTCGCTTCTTCTTCCGCCATTGGTCTGAGAGCTAGATAATTATCCAGCTTTTGAATCCAAGCTCGGGCTGAACTTGTATCACTCCCATCAAAATGAGGAAGTATAACTTTGTTGACAGCTTGGTACAAGTCTCCTTGATTTGATGGTCTTCTTTGATCAAAGCTCCTTCCTTGCCCTCTGTTCTTCCTCTTATGATCCATGAAATCATTGAAGGACATGTCCATCCTGATGTCGACAGGTAGAGAGTCATACTAAAATGACCAAGCCTCAACTGCTCCACGAATGAAGCATTCTCTTCAGGATCTGGCTGAGTGACTACAGGAGCCACAAAGGTGGGTTTGAATGGCCTGGTGGAAATGTAAGTGTTGTTTGACACCGTCCGAGCTGCATGCTCATCATGCTGGTTTGAAGCACTATGCTCCCCTCTATGCCCTGAGTTATTCTGTGGAGTGGGGTTCTGACCCACTTTCCCCATCATGAGAGATACCATGTCCATCAAGGCATCCATCTTTCTTTCAAATCTCTTTCCGGGACTCAAGGATCTTTCTCTCCCTTTCCCACTGTCATCTCTGTTGTTGGTATTCCTCTCGTTACCCCCAACTGATCTCTCACCTTCTGCCATGTCTGTTTCCTGAGAAGACTCCCAACGAGCCCTCAAGATTTCTGAAGCAGTCTGACCCTCTGGAGGCTGATAAAGCTGGAACTATTTTCCAACCTTCTTGTCTTCCCTGGCAATGTACCTCTTTTCTCTGTCACTCATAGACAAAATGAACACAGGATGGCAAGATCTTGGCTGCGACCCGCACTAAAATGTTCCGGTAATTTTTTGTTTACCGGTTAGCAGTTACTGGCGATTGCACCGTTAAGGTTAGATGGATAAACCAAAGCGTGCAGAAAGCAACTCTAACCAGTATGGCACCGATGTTGGTGAGCATTGGTCAGAGGGTCCTCTATTCTAATTGCTGGAAAAGGAACTCGACGCCAAGTATGTGCTACCCAATCCAATGCGGAGTGAGGGGCGACCATATGACGGAGTGAATACAAAACAATGCTTGAAAGATAAATGCTGAGAAATGAAACTACTCAACACCCAGAATGTGCTTGCTAACCCGAGATGGGATAGTAGCTACCATAGGGCGGAGATCTCACTATTACAATAACTTTGAATGAAAATGAGAACACAACCTGATTTAAGCAATAATGAAATAACTGCCAGTACTACTGTCAGTTTTACAAATAAGGAGCCTTTGCCTGCCAATGTCTTATGAATTTAAAGGATCAGCATTACATCATTTGGAACCACCTTTACTTTGCATAGTAATACCAAAACCAAATGCCTTCAAATATCAAGATACAGATTTCTGATTTTTATTACAAATCTGCTCATTAAATGTTTAAACCAGCAGTCTAAGGAATTGCTAAAATGCTCATATCTTCCACGTATGATCTCCGATTGACTAGAAATCAAATGCACTAACTCTTAACCAAGCACACGCCTATGATGAGACTCTGAAAACAGATCTAAAGCCCACATATCAATTATGCCCGAATCCCAATGTCATTAAATGGTACGGCCCAGCTGAGAAACTCGACTTGGCTTTAAAATTTCAATTCACAACATTAAAATCTGCAATTTGGAGAATATGGACGCCTAGGGCTAACACAGACAATGCAATAATACCCAGAACTATATTTTTGTCTTTTTTGGACTTATGATTAAAACTCAAATCTGCTGTCTAAACAATGCAATTTCTAGAACTTGACTAATATGCATAAAACAGAAATCTAAAGATTCGAAATGCAGATTACAATGCTCAATAATCAATAACTCACAAACTAGACTAAGAATCACCACTTGATGTTGTCTTGCAAACACGAAGCGATGCCCGAGCTAGGAGGCCTTCATTCCTCGAAGCGATTCCAGAGCCAATCCGGCAGCATAACAATATAGTCGTCCAAAGATCATCAAATGATGCTCAACTCCTCCCTTTTATAAATTTCCATTTGACTTCTCGTAACCCTAAAGTCACTTTCAAGCCAAAACCCTAATCTCCTCAAAATGGCGTACTTTCTCCTTCAAGGTTTAATAAATGATATTTTAATTAAATGCCATGCTTGAAGAATGCGCCCAACATAAGCTTGTTTGACTTTGGCAATAATTAAATTAATCTTTTAATGAGGGCGCCACCCTCAAAGACCCCTTTTTAAAAACATCTTTAAGTCATTAATCTAGGCCCATGGTCAACATTAAAATATAATATTTAAACGTGACTTTTTAATTAAATGACTTAGCTTATCCCTCCGGAGGTGCCCTGAAGCCAATACTAAGCCAAACATCTGACCAAACTGAAGCAGGAAGTCAACCGAACTGAACTCATTTGGAAAGCTGCCAAAAATAGAATTTACTAAAAATAGTAAATTCCAAAAAGTGCTCTGAATGCCGAGATGAACATACCGCTGCGAAGCCCTCTGAAAACCCAGAAGGAATCCGCCATTGAATCCCCATCTCACGAGCAATGACCTCTATAAAATAGGAAACCCTAATTTTACCTTTTGACTAGCCTTTAGGTTTTGAAAAAGGCCAAGTCACACATAGGCTTGATCGGAGTTTGAGAAGGGGACATTACAACGTTTACAAATTTTACAAAGGGGGTATTTTCTTAAAGTTATCAAATTTTTGATATGAATTCTGATGATGTTTTAAGATTGGTGTGATATTTCGTGTTAGGTAATCTATGTGAATGTCTGCGTAACAAGGTGTGTAATCTGGTTTAATTGGTTGCTGCCCATTTTTGAATATTCCACCATATTGATGGGTTAAACACGTGGGAGGTGTTCGTAGGGAATCATTACACGATTTCCAAAGTCATGGTAAAGGATTTTAAACTACATTTCATTTCTCAAAATTTTCTCATTGTTTTTTGAAAAATCATGTTATTTGTAGAGATTGAGCCGTCTTATCTCTTGTACTCTATAAAATGCAGTTTCATATAAATTTCATGATTAGAACTTGAATTGTATTCTCTTGTATAAAATGCAACACATGTAACACATATAGAACAAATAGTATGCTCCCTTTGTACACACTGATCAAGAAGATTCTGTTTTGTTTATATAACAAGTCTTCATTTATGAACTAAATAGTTTTGCTTTGAGACTGTTTTGTTCGTAAATTATATTTTAACGTCATTAACCTTACATGGTAGTAAGAGTAAATTTAATTATATCTCAACTCCGGCAGCTATATCTCCACCATATTTCTCATCTATACGTACATCATAAATGTTAGCAAGCAGCATTTCCCACAAATCAGATCTAAAGAAACATCTACATCATCAATAATCTCATCAAAGGGTATCTTGGACACCAACTAAGGGAAAACCGTTATTTTGACGCACTCAAATTCGAGTTAAATGTGGTATTGGCTGTACTTACACCAGTAGAGTGATTTCTTTAATCTCATATATTCTCCTGATGATACCAAATCAATTCGAAACATCAATTGGCATCAACACCTCTACTCTACATAAAGCTCTTGTCACAAGAAGGGGCAGGGGATTGCATAATCATTGATATTTGCTATCATATGGGGAAGGTGTGTTTTGGTTGGTTGTATGAAACAATGGTAGATCAAATTAGATTTGAGGAAGAAAATGATGGTATTAAAGTTTTTATGGTTAATAATTACAAATCAATTGATACTATATTCCTTGCTCATGGGCTGGTCCACTACACAATCATGAAAGGGTGGCTATTCTTGGTTTTTTTCTTATAAACATTGATGTCAAAGGATCAAAATAATATGAGACAATTGCCATTACACTTTTTCAACAAGGTGAGTGACCTTTGGGTCAAACAACTGTAAATTGTTCAATAATTAATTTGATGAAACTCGTAATATATATGTAATTAGGAGCAAGGTTGAGATCATAAAATACTTCACTCTCCATGGTAAAGGGGAATAGTCAATGGGTTCTCCCTCAAAGATGATTTTCAAAAGTAGTTTTAAATACAATGTCTTTCTGGCAATCCTATTGCAATTGAATATTGAAAATGATTCGAATGATTTAAATAGCTTATCATTGTTATCAAGATTTTAATGAAGCATCTAGAAATACTATCTTCAAGGAATGAAAAAAATAAAATGCTTAGGGCAAACATTTAAGAACGAGAATTCATTTCATAATTTCAACATTTTTAAGTTATTCATTGAACATAATTTTTTTAAAAGATATGGTAAGAGAAATAAGTATAGTCAATGTAAACATTTAATAACAATTGCTTTGTAAGGAATTCATTTAATAATTTCGCTTTATTTTTAGGTTATTCATTACACACAATTGTTCTAAGATACAATGCAAAAAGAAAAAAATATCCTCAATTGAAATGTTTGAGCTATTGTTTTGTAAAAAAAATCATATCTTAATTTATTTTATTTTTTAAATTATTCATCAAATACACAATTGCTCTAAAATATATGATGCAAAAATAAATAAATATGCTGAATGGAAATATTTAAGAACAATTACTGTATAAGGAATTCATTTCATAATTTTTTATTTTTAGGTTATTCATCAAATACATAATTGTAATTCAGTTTTAAATTGTTGAAAATAAAACAAATTCGAAGTATGTACCTTTTATTTTTTCACTTAATAAACACATAAATATATTTCAAATTTCAATAACTTGTCTCAACGATATAATATGGTGTAATACAAGTGCAGATTCAAATTAAAATATGACACTTTAACTTGGAAATTACATGTGTGACTACGATATTCATCTAAAATAAATCAACTTTAAGTTGGGATGGAGGGAAGGAGGGATTTCTATGTTATAACTCCTACATCTCGACATAAAGAATTAACCATTTCTTTTTGTTATTTGGAAGGTTAGTTGAGATGAAAGTTGAAATCATACACCACCTTATATTTATATGTAATTGTTTTAAAAGAAAATTAGATGTATTTAATGGTGTAAAATTTTATTTTTTCCTTCATTTATCGGTTTTATTTTGTCTTGTGTAGTTTAATCTTGCTTAGGTGGCAACTTGCTTAGTTAGCAAGAGATAGAGAAGTAGTGATCTATGAAAGGTTGTTGAGAAATTTGAACAAGCCTTTTCCCTTCAAAATTGGGAATTCGGTTTGCTTATTTCTCCTATATATTCCCTCAATTCTTGATGGAATATTATCATTTTTGCTTGCAATTTGTGTGATATTGTAATTTCTATTTCATCTAGATTTCTTGGATCCATTTAAATGGTATCAAAGGCTATCTAGTACGAATGGTATTTTGTTTACATTCAGTGCAAAATTTTCACTAGTGCAATGCTATGTGAGGTCATAGATTTGTGTGAGATTGTGTATCTTTGACAATCGATACTCCAATGAGGTTGGAAAGGTGCAAATATTGGCATTATTTGTGCGAATTTTAAAATTTATTTAACTTTTGATTGGCAAATTTGGGTGCCATTTTTTAAAGATAATTAATTTTGTTCGCCTAATCCATTGTTCACCCCACACTAAAATTATAAAGTGCCATTTTTCATTCCAATTGGACTTTCCTATGCACAAAATCTATGAAGTGCTAAAATTTGGGTGAGTGGGTGGGGAAGGTTGGGGGGGTCTCTACTACTGAATCAAGGGGGGTGTGTTCTTGTGTTGTGTACACTTCCTTCTACATTTTCATTTCCACACTTCTATTTTGGTTGCAAGAAATTAACTTAAGCATGGATGCAAATCTACCAATTCATCCTTTAACTCCATTTAATTACCATCAATGGAAAACTAAAGTTCAACTTGTATTAAAGAACAAGGGGTTATATAGATTGACAATGGGGATTGAAAAAAAACCTTTTGATGAGAGTGCTAAAGTTAAGTGATTAAACAAGCACGATCAAGATTTTGGTTTCTTGTATCTAATTGTGTCTCTAAAAATTTTCATAGAAGCTTTAATTACTCCTAATAAAGTTTGGATAGCTCTAGAAAAAATCTTTGGAAAGCAAGATGAGATGAGAATCCATGACTTGGAGAATGAGCTTATTAGTTTGAGCCCTAGTTCTTATGACACCTTAGAAGATTTATTTACCATATTTAAATCACTAAGGTTGTAGCTTAAGGAGTGTGGAATAGAGAAAAAAATGACCAGTTAGTTCTTTCTATTCTCTCTAAACTAGGTCTTAACTACTTTCTACTCCACCAAGAGCAGTATGGGTACAAATTGGAAAATTCCCTCCTTAGATGAATTTATTTCTAGCCTAACTAGGGAGAAAGATAAGTTAATTTAGATGGGGACATTAAAGTCTACAAAAGCTCAAGCCTTCATTGAGAGAATTGAAACAAGCTTCAAACCAAGGGAAGAAACAATCATTCAAAAAGACAAGGAGCTGAAGAAAGAACAAAAATACAAGTCTTCCAAACCTAACACTCAAAACTCTTCAAATCAAGGGAAACCTAAGAAAGAAAGAGTTATGTGTGCTTACTATAAGAAAACTAGACATGATGAGCACAAGTGCATGAAGAAATAGATTGACCACCTTTCCCAGCTTCTTAAGAAGAATAATATAGGGGCACTTGAGTCCATCCAAGCATCCCCATCAAACTAGGAATCAACTAAGGCTAAGTATAAAGAAAAATTCATGCGCTCTAGCTATGCATAACTTCACTTTGTCTACATCTAGATTATTGACTCGGATAAAGCTCACACCACATGTACTACCACATGCTGAGTTATCTTCCTTAGAGCCTTCTAGCATGTCTGCTATCACCTTGGATGATGATACTCTAGCTTTAGTTGTAGGGAGAGGGTTTGTTGAAGTTGAAGGAGGAACATTCACAAATATTTGCATCTCTTCACTTTCAAGTAATCTCCTATCAATGTATCAAATAAGTTTCATAGGGAAAGACATGAGAGTCATTTTTTATCTAGATATAATTGAGATCAAAGAGTTGGAAAACAATGATTCAGTGGCTATGGGGAGGGTAGATCACCATTCTAGGCTATATGCCTTTCTCACATTTTGCTTAAGATGTTTCTCCCAAATCCATGCTAACTCATTCAAATGAGATTAGAAAATTATGGCATGAACGGTTTGGCCACCTTAACTACCATTATCTTGAGTAACTTAATCAACAAGACAAGGTCATGGGATTGAGGAGAGTCACATTCTCTAAGGATCTTTCTAAGGCTTGTACCCTTGGTAAGCATCTTGAAGACAAAATTGATAAAGACAAATCCTAGAGGGAAACAAAATATTTGGAGTTATTTCACAGTGATGTATCATGGGATTTTCCCATCCATCCTTTACTAAGGAAAGATATGTTCTCACCTTCATAGATAAATTTTTTAGATATACATGGGTTTACTTTCTTAGGCAAAATATGAAGTCTTTGACAAGTTTTGATATTTCAAGGTACTAGTTGAGAAAAAATTAGGGAATGCCATCAAAATTATTCAAACTGATAAAGGGAGTAAACGGCGATTTTTTGGTTCTCGGACTTTCACAATGCTTACTCCTCCTAGGGTTTTCACCTAAAAGGAGAAAGGGGATTGGATGGGGGACCAAAATGCAAGGGTTTACACTTAGATTCTATGTTAATGAGATGTGTTATGCCTAATTAAGACGTACTAATGCTCTGATCTAGAATTGAAGTGATTTATTGATGCAAAACTATGAAAATGTAAAGTGCTGGAAAACAAAATGTGATATGAAAAAATGCCTAAGAATGTAACTAAATGTTGAAATAACAAAACAAAATGGAAGAGGTGCAACTGGAATTAGAAGTTTGATGTTGGAAGATTCTGGAATCCTAAAAAAATGACTGAAATGTTGACCGGGACACTTATGCCAGCCTAGGCGACTTAGTCCTAGTTTCAGGAAACTTTGCTTGAACAAGAATCTCACCAAATGGGTGATTCAATGTCAGAATCAGCCAGCCCAAAGCCGGACCAATCTTGTAGTCCCGCTGTAGATTTTGGGAAATTCGTGATAGAATCTTGTGAAGTTCACATTCCCAGACTTTTCCTCGACGTGTTTGGTAATTGATTCAGAGAAAATGGGGTAGAGTCTCCAAGTCTGAAATTAGGATTGCCTCGACTTGGATTGACTTTATACACTTTGTGATCACTTTTCAACACCTATTGTTGGACAAATTGACATACAAAAGTCACATGTAAAAGGGGAAAAATGGCTGATGATTAGAGAATAGGGGTTTGCCTTGGTCAAACCCCACTTTGGTAATCAAACCCTAAACAATGAAATGAGATGAAAAGAGAGTGATAAATAGATAACATGCAAATGCAAATGTCATAAATTACCACACCATTGATGCTCAAATTTGAAGATGTGCAATGAAGAACTCCAATAGCTTGACTTGATAATGCTTGATTTGCTTAAATGCTTAATGAGTGCAAGAGATTGTATGTGATTTGGAGGTAGATGATCATAGGAGATGTAAAATGAGGTGAAAAAACCTTATTTATACTTGATTTTATTAAAATTTTCCAAAAGTAACACATCACGTGCCTAATTTCATGTTATTAGAGGGACAAAAAATTCGCTTAGAAATTTAAAATTATTTTTGAGTTTTGTGCTAAAAAGGACTAAGTCGCACCTATTGGAAACTTAGTACCACTTAAGAAAATTAAGTGGGTGTCGGGAATTACAGGGCATTAAATGTTGTCCAATGAGAATATCCTAAAAAACACACTTAAAAATGTTTGGAAAGTGTATTAAAGGGTCATTTAAACATGAGAAAGGGTTGAATTAGTGAAATAAGCTCAGAAAAAGTGTGAAATCTTCTTACAAGACTTTACAACACTTCAAAATAGGACTTAATAAGTGATGAAAAGGTGATTTTTAGGTGAATTGTAATGACTAGAGTCTAGAAAAGTGTAGAAATGTTTTACAACACTTCACAACACCTTCACAAGACACCATAATTTGAATGTTTAAGCCCTAATGTGAATGTTTTGACCACATTACATCATTATACCTAGGAAAAATCAAGCCAAAGCCCATTAGAAAGACCTCGGCTTTTGTTAATAAAATGCTTATCTATACATTTTCATGCATTAATTGTGTGGAGAATATATCAACATTAATTTTGAATAGTTTTTCACAATAGAGGTGATAAACATGCAAAGGAAAGTTCCTTATACTCCCCAATAAAGTGGTGTGGTAGAATGTAAGAACAAATTCTTGAAAGAGATGCCTAACTATATGATACACTCCAAGGGTCTTACACCACATTATTGGGAAAAATAAATCAAGTGTGCTTGTTACATACAAAACAAAGTTCCTCATAAAGCTTTGAAGGGTATCACTCCCTTTAAAGCATGGATAGGAAGGAAACCTTCAATTGAGCACTTCAAGGTCTTTGGATCTCTAGCTATGGCATAAATACCTCAACAACATTGCAAGGCTATGGATCCTCAATCCAAACCTTACATATTTTTAGGTTACCTAAATAGTGTAAAAAGCTATCACCTACTCCACCCAACCACATGTGAATTTTTCATTGAGAAAAGTATTAACTTTTAGGAGGGTCCTATTGACTCTACACTTGAAATTTCTCCTTATATTATGAATTCACTTGATGATTCTTCTTTTGAAGACTCATCATCCACCGGGTTCTGAGGTAGAGTCTTCTTCTAGTTCTAAAAATGAGGATAATGATGAGGACCCACCTTCATCCAATCCACCACTTGCTTTGGAGGATGATATTTTAGCACTTGACTCACCTACTTCTCACCCTCTTTGGGTTATAAAAACACTTGATAGTGTGGGAAATTTGGTAGGGAATCCAACATATGGTAGACATACGCGATTAGATCATTAGAATGGGCCACCCAATTTCTTAGTTTTTTCCTTTGATCCATAGAAATTTCATGAGGCATCAATCATACTTGAGTGTGATGGGGATATGCAAGAGGAATATAATTCCTTACTCAGAAATCACATTTGGGATTTGATTTCACTTCCTAAGGGAAGAAAGATGGTTTGATATAAGTTGGCCTATTAGACGTAGTTTGTAGTAGATGGATCAATTGATAAATACATGACACAATTGGTTGCTAAGGGTTTTCATAAGTTGTTGGCATTGACTACATAAAGACCTTTGCACCTATGGCCAAATTGATTTCTATCAACCCACACTTGATATTTGTGCAACATATGGATGGGATGTGCATTAGATGGATGTAAAGAGTTATTTTCTTCATGAAGACCTTTAAGGGAGGATCTATATGGAGCAACAACCAAGGTCGTTAAGGATCCATCCTTAGTGTGTAGACTTATAGGTCCCTTTATGGCCCTCAAATAGGCCCCCTATGGATTGGTACACCAAGATGGATTCCTTCCTTCTAGGTTTTGCTTTCACTTAGTTCCATATAGATCATAGTGTGTACTTGCAACAAGATGATTTATTATTGATATTGGTACTTTATGTTGATGATCTAACAATCACTAGAAGTTCATCTATTTTGTAGTAGAGAAGTCAACTCTCCAAAATAAGTTTGACATGACTGACTTGGGTTTACTTCATTAGTTCCTTGGTATTGAGATTACATAGTCTAATTAATGGATCACTCTTAGTCAACTAAAGTACACTCCTTATCTTCTTAATTTCACATGGATAATTGTAATCCATAGCTGACTCATTTGATTTCTGGGGTCAAGCTTGAGACTGACGATACTTCTCCTTTGGTTGATGCTACCTTATATTGACAACTTGTTGGTAGTCTCATTTATTTGACCCATAGTAGGCTTGCCATTTTATATGCTACCAACATGGTTTCCATATTTATGTAGGAACTACATGAGTTGCATTGGAAGGTAGCTAAGAGGATCCCCCATTATCTCTAGGGCACCATCAAATTTGGGATTTATTACAACGTTGGAATAGAGGTTGATTTGGTTGGATATACAAATTCAAATTGCGCTAGTGATTCTCAAGCTCACAAGGCCACTTTAGGTTATAGTTTCTCACTTGGTTTTGATCCTATCAATTTGTCTAGCAAAAATAAACATGCTATTTGTTTATTCTCTAGAAAGGTCGAGTATTGAGAAGCTATTAACATAACTACTAAGGCTATTTGGATTAAGGGTATTCTCATTGAGTTTGGCATTTCCTTTAGAAAAACTAGTCATTTATTATGAAAATCAAAGTACTATTTAGAAATGCAGGAATCTAGTCCAACACGAATGAACAAAAAACATTGAGATTCATATGCATTTCATTCAAGATCTTATTCATGGTCAGATCATTGACTTAATATTTTTCTAGTCTTTATAGCATCTTGCTGACATCTTCACCAAACCTTTCACTAAGAACAAGTTCATTTACCTATGAGCTCTTCTTGGGGTATTACCCACTTCATCAAAAACAACATCCTTTGTGGGGGGGAGGGTGTGGGGTGAGGGGGGGCTTCTATTCCTTTTCATTTACCCTCATTTGGGGGGAATTTTTTTCCCACATAAGTTTTTCCTCTTCCTTATGAGGTGCATTGTACTTGGGTACCTTATCATCTTGTTTCCATGCCCAATATTTTGTCCCTACCTAAGCTATGCTTAAGGGGGGGTGTTGGTGTAAAATTCTATTTTTAATTTCATTTACAAGTTTTATTTTACCTCGTGTATGTTAATATTTCTTAGTTGGCAAGTTAGGTAGTTGTCTTAAAGGTTGTAGAGAAAATTGAACAAAATTTTTCCCTCAAAAACTAGGAATTCAATTTCCTTATTGCTCCTATATATCCCCTCAATTATTAATGGAATATTATCCTTTCCAATTGAAATTCATGTGATATTGTAATTTCCATTTCATCTAAATTTCCTCGCTCCATTTACATTTAACAATGTTCAAATAAGCCACACCTTTCTATCTAATTATTTGAACAACCAAACACAAAAATAGAATAATTTTTAGAACAATTCAAAATTAATAAAATATATGGTTTCAATTATTTTGAATCAATTGAACTAAGAAATAATATATTAGGTCACATTAGTGTAAATTAGACATAAATCTCATAATAAGACATCATTCCCAAATTGCCTATATGTTGTGGCAATAATTCTAGATTAAGAAATAATTGATTACCATATGAGAAGGACCAAAGAAATAAATGAGCTAACCCCTATTATTAAATGGAGATATAAATATTTGATATTGTAATGTAGGAAAAATGAATACAAAAAGTTTCCTATGTTTTAAAAATTAAATGGTTTTCTTAAGCTACTTTATAATGAAACTAGTGTTTAAGTTGAATGTAAACATTTAAAACTAATTATGTAATAATACCCACACCATATTGAGTGAAGGAGTGCAATGAGTAGGAAACAAAGCAGGGGTGGGAATTTGAATTCCCTTGTTGCAGAGGGTGAGGGGAAGCT